>JAQZBX010030857.1:0-26611 GCA_029593785.1 Cabassous unicinctus
ATTTTTCATTTAGATTTCTTATATCATTTCTCATTTTTGTCTGTCTTTTTACACTTTGGGTTATCCTTTCTGATAATATTCTTTTCTACACTCTCCTCTAAGCTTTTTTTCTTGCTGTTTTCAGAATATTCTCTTTATCTTTGGCATTTGTCATTTTGATAAGTATAGATCTTAGAGTAGGTCTGTTCAGATTGTTTCTGTTAGGACATTGTAGTGCTTCTTGGGTGTGGATTTTCACGTCTTTCATAAGAGTTGGAAAATATTTGGTCATTATTTCCTCAAATAGTCTTTCTACTCTGTATCCCTTCTGTTCTCCTACTAGAACTCCCATGACACATGTATTGGTGTGTTCAATTTTCTCACTAAATTCCGTGAGCCAATGCTCAATATTTTCCATTCATTTCTTTATCTATTCTTCTCTCTTTTCAAGTTCAGATGAACTGTCCTTTAATTCACTAATTCTGCTATTTCAAATATGTTGTATACTTCTAATGTATTTTTAATCTCAATCTCATCCATTGTGTCTTTCATTTTCACAAGCTCTGTTATTTTTCTGTTCAATTTTCAACTTCTTTGTGCTCACTGAGTGTCTTCTTAATGTTGTTTATATCTTTAGCCATATTTTTCTTCAACTCCTGGAATCGATTTATATTTGTTTGAACATTATTGAGCAGTTGCTTTAAATCCTTTATCTTGTCTGATATTTTCATTTGTTCCTTTGATTTAGCCATATCTTCCTGTTTCTTGGTATATTTTGCAAGTTTTTTGCTGATGTCTAGGCATCTGAATATTGTGGTGAGTTTACTGGTGGTCAGTTTCTCTCTCTTGTTTAAGATATTATTGTTGACAGGCTTTGTATTATGGTTCTTCTTTGGTTCTTGGTTCAACTTATTCTAGTCCTTAAAATTGCCCTTGTTTAACAATTATCATAGGGCCAGTGAACAGTTCCCAAAGGCTTTGGGAAGCAGGGCAATAAAGATGTCAAAAACTCTGTTATTTTTTCCTTGAGTGCACTTTTCTGGCCTGATAGAAGATGAGAATAGTGGAAAATTTTCTACTTAACCGTGGGGTGAGGGTTGTGTTCATTCAGCCAACAATAGGCTGCAGGTGCCAAAACAACATTCTGTTTGGGAGAGTTCCTCCTCCTGGTCTCTATTCAGAGTCATGCTCAAATTTGCTGATTAAAAACTGCACTCATCCCTCCACCGAACCCTCTGTTTTCCCGGGGAGTAAGAAATTACTGCTCCCCTCTGCATCACTGGCAGCCAGTTCTGGTCAGTAAGGAGGGTGTTTGAGAATGCAGGTTATTTGTAGCTCTCTGCTACCTCCAGTATTTAAACAACAGCATTGGAGCAGCCAGCCAGGATGGGTGGAAACTGTATGAACCCACAGTCCAAATTCATCAGCCAAAAGCTGGATCAGCAGTAACCTGTGTCCCTTCCTCCCCCCATTCTTAGGGAATTAGCCCCCTGTGGCTATCTTAGTGCATACTGTCATGCCAGAGACTGGATGACCCAAAGCTATCTGCCCTTTGAGTGGGGGTTGGACACCTGCAGTAGCAGCATCCCGAGTTATTACAGATCCTCACTGCAGTTTCTCCTTCTCTTCATCATTCTTTCCTGGGTGCTGCACAGCACTATTCTGGTCTCCAGAGCCCTAGAACATCTGTTCTGACAGCTTCTGCCTGTTCTCTAGGTGATTTTGTGGTTGAGAAGTGTACCCTGTAACTCTCAAATCCTACATCTTCCCAGTTCTCTCCAAACTTCCATTCATACCTTTGTTTTCTTTTGTCTCTCTTTTTCTGCCTTTTGTGTCAATTGAACATTTTTTTTATTCCATTTATCTTTTTGTTTCCCTACTTGCTATAACAATGCCTTGTGATTTTAATGGCTGCTTTATGGTTTATAATATACTTGATTAACTTATCACTTCATATATGCCATAAAAGACTTGCAACAATTAGTGCTATCATTTCATCCATGTTGCTTTTACTGATGAGCCCTTAAAAGTTTGGAGCTTTTCTTGGTGAAATAAATATGAAGTATGAGAAAAGATTCAATGTCAAGACTCTTCATTTCTTGCTTGAAGCTGAAAGGGGCAATGTGGCAAGGACTGTAGGCAGACTGTAGGAGCTGAGAATGAATCATGGCTGACATCCAACAAGAAAATGGGGACCCAAGATCAAGGTGAAATGGGCATGAATGTAAGGAGAATCCAGGGAAGATAACATAACTGAAATACATATTATTGAAATATAAACAAAATAATAAGCATCAGGGAAAGGTTTATTAGCCATTCATCATTATTTTAACATTATTTGTTGACTGCTACTTTCTTTTTACTTCTTTAAAAATGATAAGATTCTTTTGAGTGAATCATTGAAGGCCTTCTTCACTTGCTTATTTTGCAGAGTGTAAATAAATGGGTTTAATATTGGTGAAATAGAAGAAATTAGCAGTGAAACCACTTTATTAATGGCCACTTCTTCCTTTGCTGTAGGATTCATATAGATGAACATGCATGTGCCATAGGTGATGGAAACCACAATCATGTGGGAAGAACACGTCGAAAAGGTCTTTTTTCTTTGTTGGTCAGATGGAAACCCTAAAATTGTCTTGAATATATAAATGTAGAACATAACTACAATATAATAGTCAAGATGAGGTTCAGCACAGCACAGATTATAACTGTTTGTTCCAGGAACCATGTGTCTGAACATGTGATTTTCATTGGACTCACAAAATTTAAGATTTAGCCCCAGACTATGTGGGGAAATTATGATCAACGAAACAGCTCGCCAACAGCAAAAAAGAAGTCCCGTGCAGACCCTATTGCTCATGATGGTCACATAATGCAGGGGTTTGCAGATGGCCACAAAGTGGTCATAGGACATGGCAGCAAGGAGAAAATTTCTGTTACTGCAAAGAAGTCAGTAAAAAACTTGAATGGCACAAGCATTGTAGGTAATGACCTTGTTATCTGTAGCTATGCAGTACAGGTACCTAGGAATACATGCAGATGTGAAGGAGATTTCTAGGAAGGAGAAATTTTGTAGAAAAAAAGTACAAGTGCATTTTAAGATTTGAATCCACAAAGGTGAGGATGATGATGGTCTGATTCCCAATTATACTCAAAATGTAGGTGACAAATAAAAATACAAAAATTACAATCTGTCAGTCTCAGGAGTATGAATTATTGTATAGTTATTCATCACTCAAGACTTCTGTCCATTCTGCATTTCCAATAATTAGAAAGGTTATTTTACAGATTATTTTATGTGTATAAAATCTAACAATCAAATCTTTCCTCACTGTCTTTTACATTAACTTTAAATCAAATCATGGATAATGATTAGGTGTATCTGCTGATATGCTGTGATTCCTTGGGTAACAAAAATGTTTTTAGCTCACCAAAATTCTTCCCTCTTCTCAAGCTAAAAAAATGTTGCTGTATTAATGTTATGGTTATGCTTAATAAAATCTTGTCAAAGTGTTTGGTCGTTGTCAAAATGCTAATACGTAATATGTAAGTTGGAGTCATTCTGCAGAGCCTCGAGCAGAAGCTGTAGTTTTGGTCCAGCTTTACAATTAGCTTTTTTTATTCTTTCTTGAAGTTTTGGAGAAGAATGTTTTTCTCCTTTGGACAATCTTAAAGCTTAAAAACAAGACCACACACAAGCTCCTTTCTCTCGCATGTTTTCTTTCTATGTTTCTCTATCAGTATGCAATTTACTTATTCACTGTTGTGCAGTATTTACTGTTAAGCTTTATTTGAATTTACATGCATTAAGTTAACTTAAAAAAATGACTCAGATTTTTATCTTCCTCCTTTGCCTATGTTGATTCCTTAGATCTTTAAGCTCCTCTTTATTTCTTACTGTACACTCTCTCCATTTTTCCCACCATTCCTATTATTTTATATAATGTCTTTCAGTTAATGATTACTAAATCTGCTTTCAGTAATGGATTTTTTCTGAATTACATATTGATTGACTACCAAACATATCGACTTATATATTGAACCAACTTTCAAACATACCTACTTGCACAAATCACATGCATGTCCATCTTAACGTGCCTGAAACAGAAGTCATAATCTTTCATATCTATTATCACATCCCAACTTTTCCTGTGTGCTAATACAGTCCATTTGTTGACTCTGTATTCTGTGCCAGGTGTTGCTGTAAGTACTTCTTTTATATGCTTTTGTCAGATTCCCCAATTTAATCTGTGTCACAACTATTCATCACTGATTTTCATTTGAAACACCACTTCATCTCGGAAGTTTTCTGAAATTCTTTTAGCTGTCTTATGCCACATGCCCACTCCTGTGCATCCATAGCAAACAAAACTTGCTACTACCTTAGTGCTTTGCCTGAGAATATGTTTTTAGAGTTGATGTTTTGTGTCTTTCTCACTGTGATACCCACAGTGACTAACATGGTGACCACAATATATTGCCATTGTCTAAATACTATTTTTTGAACAAATTTATATATCACAAATTGACCAAATAGACACAGACAAAGCTATTTCTTCCTCTGTTTGGACTTAAATTCATACCGTTCTGATGCTAAATTTGCTAAATAAATTTGCTATATATCTGATTCTGTTAATGGAAATTTTTCTCTTTTCTTTTAAAGAAGACCTTTTATTTATCAATTAAGTCACATTGTGCTATGATCAAGTTTTCTGATTATTTATTTACCTTTACTGTTGACAAAGTTTAAACCAGTCTTCCCCTCTTTATCTAATATTTCAGAAAAATTATTTTATTTTCTTTAATGTTATGTTTGCCTCCTCAGCAGAGTTCATGAGTTTTTTGATGAAGAGTTTATGTTAAAAGCTGCTTCACATTAAATTTTTCAGGAATGAAAATTTAACTTTTATAGTGAAACACTTGAATGTTTTCCATTTACAATCAGTTTCTCAAAGCATGTAATGCTACAAATAAAAATTTCCACCTTGAAATACCTGTTTGTGAGCAGTTTCTTTTCATTATTTATTTACTGTAATTTAGTAGAAGAGCTAAATCTGACTTTTTTCCAATTCATTCTTTTGAATCCAAAGGGCTGTAGTCATCCATATGGGGAAGGAGCACTGACTAGTTTCATGGTTTGTCTGAAATTTAGAACTCTGATAGGGGATTTAAGAACACATTTGACATATATATTAGATTAAATTGAGAGGCAGTGAAAAATGATTATTGAAGGCTACTCACCCTCTTTTCATTCTTTTTCAGCTCTAAGGCAACATTCATGTTACTACATAACCTTGCTCAGCTCAACACACTGTGGGCATTACTCAATGCTCAAAAATACATGCTTTTTCCTCAAAATATATTATAAAATATTACAAGACAGATTTCAATAAACTAATTGACACCAAGATAAATAGACTGATTGCTGCCTATTTTCTCTCTTGAGCAATATTTGAAAGGAGGCAGGGATCTCCAGTGAATGATGCTAACACAGCCAATCTTTTGGAGGGATGAAGGCACACACAGACACCACACAGACAAACACAATTAGTACCTTTATTTTCCAGTGTGAGGTTGATAATACACCTGATGCCACTTCTGATATTTATCATATTAGGATTCCATTACATTTCCACCTATTTACATTTTGACATCTCATATATATTTCTGAAGGCTTTACAAAATATATAAATTCAAACTTAC
This sequence comes from Cabassous unicinctus, assembly GCA_029593785.1. NCBI lineage: Eukaryota > Metazoa > Chordata > Mammalia > Cingulata > Chlamyphoridae > Cabassous > Cabassous unicinctus. The sequence continues at coordinate 5,683 of JAQZBX010030857.1, forward strand.
ATCTTTGATTTGAATATGAGCAAGTTAAATATATATTTTTTTCTTAGAGAAAAAGGCGCCAGGGATTTACAAAGGGAAACAATAATGCAAATTTACTTACTTTCCTGTCAGACAATCATAACTTCTGTAAATTGTTTGAATACACTAACTATTAAAATTACTTAGTTGAAAATGGTAGGTGAAAAGAAGATTTTCATTTGAACATCTCTTCACTCATGTTTCCACGCTGTCAATCACAGTTTCTCTAAATAACATATATTTCTCTGAGATAGTTGCCTCCAAAAAATTGCACTTTCTAATGATATATTTTACCATTATAGAGCTAAGAAATATTTTCTTATAACTTTCAAAACATAAAAAGAAAAAATAGTTTAATTGTAGTGAAATTCTGGAAGCTCCTCTTTTGAACAAGATGGGATTTCATATCTCAGGACATGGTCTGATGCTTTAATGATTATCAACCTTGACTTTTCCTTTTTCTTATTTAGTTGGCTGAATTTGAAAATAAATGAATAAACATATTGTCCTTGGCAATTTACATTCAAAGCCAACAATGAATCTTTGGAGTAATTTTTTTGGCAAAAGCAATTAACATATGCTGTTTTTGGGACAGTGTCTTTGGAGACAGTATGGCAACAACAAGGACCAGGTTATTTAATTCATTTTCTTATTTTGTAAACAGCTTTATCTCAGGAAAGTTAACATACAAACAATGTCACATATTTGAAGTGTAGTATTTGATAAGTTTTGACATATGTAAAGTACTGTTAAAATATTACCACAGCCAAAAGAGAGAACATATCCATCATCCTGAAAAGTGTCCCTTGGCATCTCTGTAATCCCTCAGGACTTCTTCTTCCTTTACCCTCCTGTTCCCATTTGACCACTGGTAAAGTTTCTGTCAGTATAGTTTAGTTTTTCTGTAGAATTTTAAGGAAATGCAATCATTAAATATTGTACTACGTTGTCTTGGTTCTTTCACTGAGCATGCTTATTTTCTTTTTCCCCCATTGTATATATCAGTAGTTTATCCTTTTTAACTGCTGAATAGTATTCCAACACTGGTAGACCTATGGTGTTTCCAGTGTGCAGCTATTACAAATAATGCCACAATCAATGCCTCTGTATGGCATTTGAAGGGATATGTGCTTTCATTTTTCTTGAGTAAAGACCTTGGAGTGGAGTGGAATGGTTGATCATAAAGAAGGTGTATGTTGAACTTTTTAAGAATCTGCCCACCTGTTTTCCAGAATGCCTTTAGCACTTTTCAATCCCAACATCAGTGCTGACATTGTACAGTGCTCCCTACCTCTTGCCCCATATCAATATCAACTCTTAGCATGATCAGATTTTTAAACGTTCACTATTCTAGTAAGGTGCACTGGTATCTCACAGTAGTGTGAATTTGCATTTTCCTAATGACCAATGATATTTAGTATGTTTTCATATGTTTAGTTGACTCCCATATACCTTTTCTACTAAATTTCTATTCAATTTTTAAAAATGTTTTATTAAGATAGAATAATTCACATAATATAAAATTTACCATTTTAAAGTAGATTTCAAAGATTTTAGTATATTTACAGAGTTGTGCAGCCATAAGCATTATCTACCTTTATATTTCATCACTCCCAAAAGAAACAATGTACTAAGGAGCAGTCACACCTCATTCCTCCAGCCACCCCACTCCCTGCCTCACCACAAATCTGCTTTTTATGTTTCTAAGGATTTTCCTATTCTTCTCATTTAGTATAAATGAAATCATACAATATGTCGTCTCTGTGTCTGACTTCTTCATGTACCCTGATGATTTCAATGTTTTTCCATGTTGTAGCATATATCATTACTTCATTTTTTTTATGTCTCAGTGATATTCCATTGTAGTGATATACCATATTTTGTTTATCTATTCATTAGCTAATGAATATCTGGGTTGTTTCCACTTCTAGACTTTGATCAATTATGCAGCCATGAACATTCCTGCACATATTTTTGAATGTAAATGGATTTTCAATTCCCTTGGGTATACTCCTATGTGTAGAATTGCAGGGTCCTGTAGTACCTGTATCTTGAACATTTTGAGGAACTACCAAACTGTTTTCCAATGTGGCTGTACCATTTCTCAATCCTATTAGAAATACATGAGGGTTTCAATTTCTCCACATTCTTGTCAACATTTTTCATCTTTATTTTAGCCATTCTAGTAGATGTAAACTGCTTTCCTTTTGTGGGTTTAAGTTACATTTCCTGATGACTACGGATGTCAATCCACTGCTATGAGCCTTTGGCCATTTTTATATCTTCTTAGGAATAATGTCTATTTAAATTCTTTGCCCATTTTTGCATGTTATTTATCTTTTTATTATTGAGTTTTATGCTGGAGACAAGTCTCTTATAAAATACATGATTTTGAATATTTTATTCTATTGTATGGTGTCCTTTGTATCACAACAGCTGTGAATTTGAGGAAATTCAATTCTTTTATATTTTTCTTTTACTATCTGGGCTTTTAGTGTCACATATAAGGAATCATTGCCTAAGATTTACTCCTAAGTTTTCTTCAAGAATTTCATAATTTTAGCTCCTACATTTAGGTCTATTATCCATTTTGATTAAATTTTTTATATGGTAACTATCCAGTTGTCCAGCATCAGTTACTGGAAAATCTATCATTTCCCTCGGAAATTTTTTGTACAACAGCTCACTGATACTTTTTGGTAAGGTTCTTATATAAAGTAGCATTAGAAAGTAGATGATAAGTTAAAGATGTATACTATAAAGCCCAAAGTATCCATTAAAAGAAAGGGGGTATTACTCAATTAATCAATAATAAAGGAATAACATGGAAATAATAAGGGAATTTTGAGAACTTTGTGCCAGTATACTGAACAACTTACAAAAAGAACAAATTTTTTGAATGACGAAAACTACCAAATCTTCCACAAGAAGAAATAAACTAATTCAATAATTTATAATACTTACATTTTCTGCTTCAAACTGTCTATCATCCTTTAAATAGATTTAAAAACAATATAAATTGGTTTATATCTGTTTTAGTTTTCTAAAGCTACTGGAAGCAAAATACCTGAAATATGTTAGTTTTTACAATAGATATTCATTAGTATAAAAGCTTACAGTTCTGAGACTATAAAAATTTCGATGTCAAGGCATCATGAGAGATGCTTTCTCACCAAAGATTGTCAGGTGGCAGATCCTGGACTCCTGCCATGTGTCAAGGAAAGATGGCAGTCGATCTCTCCTGAGGTTCTTGCCTTCCCCTCCATGTTCACTTTCTCCTTGGGCACAGATGTGGGCCATCAGGCATATGGCTCAACTCTCCTGGGCTTCTCTGCTGATTCCAGCCTCCAGCTACCTCTCATCCTCTCGGGTTTTCCTTGTCTTTCTGTAGGCATCCTGGAGTCCTCTCTCTCTCATGGCATGGTAAAAATGTGAGCTCTCTTTCTCTTTGTCTGTTTCTCTGCACGTTTCTCTGCTTATGTAAGACTCCCACAAGAGGGCAGAGATCTACCTGTTCACACCTCACTGACATAGTTCAATCAAAGGTCCTGAAGTGATCGAATTAAAGTCACCTAATCTAAAGTTCCCTTAACTGAATCTAATTCAAAGGTTCCCACACTTACAGGAATGGATTAGCTTAAAAACATGGTGTTTTTCTGGGATTCATAAAACTTCAAACTATCACAATATCTAAGTACATATTTATCAGTTCTGGTGCTTTTAATTTCTTTGTGTCAATCTATATTTCCTTTTGTTATCTTCTTTCTGCCTTAAGCAATTTTTGTAAAGATTTCTCATAGGGCAAGTTCACTGTTTGTTCATTTTTACAGTTTTTGTATAGCTGAGAAACTTATTTTACCTATGCTTTTTATAGATATTTTCACTGTGTGTATTATTTTAGTTTCATAGGTTTTGTGTTTGTTTGTTTGTTTGTTTACTTCAGTAATTTAAAGATATTTTTCCATTCTCCTCTGGCATGCATTTTATGTTGCCAAGAAGTGTGATGTCACTTTTTCCTATTTTTTTAAAATCTGCATTAATGTATCTTTTTTACTGGCTGCTTTTAAATTTTTCATTCTATCAATTCACCATCTGTGTAAGCAATGTGGCTATAATTTACCTGATATAGTTTAGTTCATGGTTTTTGTGCTTTTGAAGTTATTTGAATTTCTAAGATATACGGGTTTATAAGTTTCATCAGATAGGAAAAATGTCTGCTGTATGCATTCAAATGATTTTTCTGTCCACCATGCTCCTCTTTGGGGACTCCATTTACTTGTATGTTAAACTGCTTGAAGGCCCACAGCTTGCCAAAGATTTGTTGAAATATTTTCAGTCTGTTCTTCTCTTTGTTTTATTTTTGGTCATTTCTATTTGTTTGTAATCACTTTTTCTAGCATTTTCTTCTTCAGTATATAATCTACTGTTAATACCATCCAGTGCACTTTTCACTTAGCATTCCAGTTTACAGCCCCAGAAATTTGATTTATGATTTTAAAAACATATTCCATGTCTCTATTTAACATGTGCAATTTTTCTTCTAGCTTCTTGAACATAAAGAAGACAGTTATGATATGTGTTTTAAGGTTCTTGTCTTATATCATCTGTAACATTTCTGTGGCTATTGTCTATTAATAGGTTTTTCCCCTCATTATGGATCCATACATTATGGTTCTAGCACTTTCAAGTTCTGGTATTAAAGTTGAGCTGAGTTAATGAAATAAATACTGTCTTTTCTTTTTAAATTTATTTCTTAATTTTGTAACATGTTAACTTGTGTGTAGTTGAGAAAAGTTTATAATTGCTAAAGATTTATAAATATTGGTGTCATAACCTATCTGCCTCCGTTCATCTTCCATGGAGGCAATCACTTTCAACAATTTAGCTCTTTTTACAAAGACATTATTTTTTCATGTTGTATATTTCTACTTGAAGGTATATACCACCTTCTTCAACACATACATTTCTCATCTCTGTCCTCTGCAAAGAACTAAATTGTAGTTTTTTACTCTATCAGTATACATTGTGCACATTCTCAAGTCTATGAAAATTTTATTTAGTTTAAAGGCACATGTTATGTACTATGTACATTGTAATTATTTTGTTGTACAACTTCTTTTCTTAAGCAAAATTTGCTTCATATATTTATTTGTGTAGTTCTGTACTATAGCTATTGGCAATTCAAAACATCTATGAAAATGTAAGTATTTCTCAGTACTTTGAATCTCATCTCTACAGATTAAACTCAGAGAGCCCACTTAACCCTTTCTTCATTCTGGGTTTGCTTTCTAAGAGGTAAATATTTTGAATATTAACGTTTGATAATTCAATGTTCACATTCGAATAGTAGTTTTTATCAGTATATATCTTTATGTAGAAAATAACTTTTACTTATTCTTGAAACAATTCATTGTAATCTAATTTCCAGTATGTTGTTTTTGTCATTCTGTCTCTACATTTAAGTGATTTGTTTATTTTAAATTTCTCCTTACAAAAACTTATTATCTTCTCTTTAAAATCTATTGTTTTAAATTATGTTGTGGAATGTTTTATTAGGTTCTTTTGTCATTCATTTTCTTGCCATTTTAAAGGGGAAGTTTAAGTTTGAAAACTCTCTCCTTATGATTTGTTGTAAATTTCACCCATAAATATTTCACTGTGTCCTCTTATTTTTTCTTAAGTTACAACTCTACAAATATACACTTAAATACACACATGTATAGATGAGTTCTTATATAATAATGCATTTTCTATGTTTTTCTTTTGCTTTCCTTATTTTCTCTTTGTATTCCCTCTGGACTCTACAACCCAAATGCACTCCTTTCCTCACACAGAATTAACATTCTGTGGTACAAATATCCATAATTTTCTCCATGCTAAATAATTTTATGTAACATGTATCTATATGTACACATAATATTTATATAGAGAAACATATACAAAGAAATAATTGAATGAATAAGTCCATCAATTACATATACACAGATATCCATATACAAGAAAATTTATTTACATACACAATTATAGGAATTTTGTTCATCGTACACTTGACATGGATACAAACATTATCATAGTTTACACACATATCAATATCTTACTTTATAAAATAAACCCTTACCCATGGGAATCACTGCAAATCATATGATTTAACTGTGTTTTCCATAAAATAAAATTGTGTAATATATACTAAAATATAATTCAATAGTCATTTTTCTGTTGGCATTATTTTATTTCCAGATTTTTCCATGATGAACAATATTTCATACTCTATATACTGTTTGTAAATACAGTATATCATTACTGAGTGGTTTCTGTTTCTATGTGTTAAATTGTCAGAAACAGAAATGCTGGTGGAAAGGCGTATGAATTTTTAAAAATTAAACTTTTTATTTTAAGATAATTGTAGACTTGAGGTTGTAAGAAATGTTAGATGAATACACTACATCCTTTATCCAGTTTCCCTCAAAGGAAACATCTTACCAAGCTATAGTACAATATAACGTTGGGTATTGACATTAATACAATCAAGAGAAGATCTCATTACCATGAATCACCCTATTCTTTCCCTTTCACATCCATTACCCACCCTCCCTCTTCGCCCTTCAGCCCTGAAACCAGGAAACCACCAATTTGTTCTGCCTTTCTATAATTTTGTCATTTCAAGAAAGTTACATAAATTGAATCATACTATATGTAACTTTTAAGAACTAATCTTTTAAAAATATATACCTAAGCAAAATTCTCTGGAGAGTGAACCATGCTGTTGCATGTATGGATAGTCTGTTCCTTTTTATTGCTAAGTAGTGCTGTAGTGTTTGGATATACTAGAGTTTTTTTAAAATCATTCATCCATTGAAGGACATCTGGGCTATTTCCAGTTGGGGCTATTATGAATTAAGCTGCTACAAACATTTGCGCACAGGTTTTTGAATGAATGTAAGTTTCATATTTCTGGGATGAATTCTCAAGTGTATAATTGCTGGGTCATATGGTTGCATATTAAGTTTTATTAATAAAAACTGTCAAACAATTTCCCTGAGTTGCTGTATCACTTTTTATTCCCAGAAGCACTGTGTGAGTAATGCTATGTATCTTTTTCAGCATTTGATGCTGTCACAATTTTTTATACAAGCCATTAAGATAGTTGTGTAGTAATATTTCATTTTGGTTTTAATTTGCATGTCTTCATGCCTAATGATGTTGAACATATTTTCCTACCTTATTTGATATTATATATCCTCTTCAGTGAAATGTTGGCTTATATATTTTATACATTTTTTGGTTTAATTTTTTAATGCTAAATAGTGAGAGTTCTTTATATATTCTAGATATATGTCCTTTGTTAGACATGTGGTCTGAAATATCCACTCTGTAGCTTGTCTTTCTATCCTAACAAAGTCTTTCACTGAGAAAATGTTTCTAATTTTGATGAGGGTCAATTTATGAACTCTTCCATTTTTGACCATACTTTTGTTGTCAATTCTAAGAAATATTTGCCTAGCCTTAGATCCCAAAGATTTTTTCCTAAAACTCTTATAGTTTTACATTTTATATTTAAGTACATGATCCACTTTGACTAAATTTTGGTATAAAGCGTGAGATTTCTGCTAAGGTTCATTTTTCTTTAACTTATGGTTGTCCAATTGCCCCACAAACATTTATTGAAAAGTTCCCCACAGATCCTCGGTGACACTAGTAATGGGGAAAGTGGAGTGCTTACCAGCTGTAACTGGCAATGTTTAGTTCAGTCTCCTTGATCCCGGATGGGGTTGAAGTATGAACTCTCTCTTGGTTACCACCTCCGTAATGGTGTGGGAGTAGGAACAAGATGAAGCTTAGTGGAGACTAGCTCTACCTTGATCACTACTTTAAGTTTTTGTCCTGCTGGGTGTAGCTGGAGGCTCAGCTGAAGCCACCCTGGTGAAAGAATTGTAGCAGAGGATGGATGATTAGCTCTCTGCTTGGCCTCACTAATATCACAGGGTGGGAATAACTGAGGTTACCACCTGCTATCGTGGGGTGGGGTGGGGTAGGGTGGAAGATCAACTCCCCACTTGGCCCCACTGAAACCACAGGGTTGGTGTGGGGGTGTTCTTTTGGTGTTTGCCTGGAAAAGTCTGGGCTTTCCCATAAAGGGTTTCTGCTGTTAAGTCACCTTTTTCTCACTCCTATGTCTAAGGGAACAGACTTTTCTTGGAGCTTTAATTTTTGGTAGTGCCTGCTGGTGATTCTGGATTGGTGGTTTCTCCAGTGCCCTAAGACATATGAGAGGCAATAAGGAAACAGGGAACTAATTGCAGTCTAGTTTGTCAAGTCTTGAGCCCACCTTCCCCTTTCCAGCTTTCAGAGAATGCCTGTGTTTGCTTGTTGTGGTAATGTCCAGGATTTTAGTTGTAAGGGAGAGGATCTGGGAGGAATGGAGCTACTCCATCCTTGTGGAATAAAAACTTGGTTTGTATTTTTTAATTATTTTGATTATTTACTAAATAAATTTCGGCAATTTACATTTCACCAAACACTGTTTGAGGATACTCATTTTCTAAGGATTCTGGTCAACAAGATAGGTAAGAGCTCTTCTCAATGTTTCCAGTATCTCAATGTCACTTAATTTTGTAATTGACTAAGTGAGCTTGAGCAATATTCATACACTTGCTCCTAATTTGGATTTGTGACTGCAAATTACCTATTTCTAATTTTCGTTTTCCTTTTGATTTATCTATATTTCTAATTACTGCAGGTACAAGTTCTTTTTATAATTGAGATATTAATTTTCACATATATTTCACTACTTTATTTATGGTACATTTTGATTTACAAAATTTTTTAAAGTAAATATATTTTTAAACATCGCTTTGTTATTATTTTTATTTTTGTGATTGTTTAATTAATGACTTTTAATATTTTTAATATCCCACTTTTCTTCATTTTATTAAGAAATGCCTTATCCCTTGACACAGCAGATTTTCTAATAGGAATTTATCTATTTATATGTATGTATATATATTAATATTTAGTTTTTAAATTCATTTGGATTTCATTTTGTGTATGGCCTCTTCAGGACTAGACTTTGGACTGTTTCAATTTAAAATGGAATAATTTAGGATTTTTTATAGGTTACTGAGAAAAAATTTTTGAAGCAAAAATTGACCCTGTTTCTATTTTATAGGCACAGCTTTATTCATGTTCCTAATAAATTATATGGATATTGTTCTGTTTAAATTTATGATTTCTTAATTTATGTTTTACAAAGAATGTTTTCATTGCCTCCAACATTCTATCTTGTTGCTGTAGAAGGAAATACAGTATATGTTTATATCTATTGGAGTATTTTATATTTTCATATTTATTTCTTGATTCTCATTTTTAATATTGAATATGATCCTCTCTCTTTTTTCCTAATTTGGATATTTGAGCCTCCGTACCCTGCCTCCCCCAGGTTTTACAGAGAATCAGATTCTGAATTATTTTTCTTACTTTTATTGTTATTCCTTTAGCTTTTTCTTTAACAAATCAACTTTATTGACACATATTAATAAAGCATACAATTTATCCAACGTGTACAATCAATGGTACTTGCTATAATCACATAGTTGTGTGTCCATCATGTCAATCATTATTAGACCATTTTCACTAGTTCAATAATAATAATAAACAACAAAACAAACAAAGAAGAAAATTCTTCACCTTTCAATCTCTCTATGCTTTCCCCATTGTACATACTGCTGTTTCTGGCTATTCTATCCAAAGTTTATAATCAATGGTTTTTAGTATAATCACAATGTTGTACATCCATCATCTCAAAAATTCTAGAACAACTTCATTGCTCCAAAAGACAGACTCCACATCCCTTAGCATTCCTTCCTCAGACCTATATAACCACTAATCTCCTCTCATCTTTATATGTTGACTTTTATTGATATTTTATATAAATGGAATCATACAATATGTAGTACTCTGTGTCTGGTCTCTTTCACTTTGTGTATTGTTTCCTTTCTGTCTGATCTTAACATTTTGTACTATTAATTTACATTACTTTCACTTCAAAGAAAAACAGTCTTATATATGCAATTCTACCTATATTCTTACTTCACACAATATATTTATATTTCACATGATAAATTTAGTTCATAAAAGGGCAATGACGATATTTAAGAAACAAATTTATTTTGAAATATACAAATTTTTATTTAATTTCTAACTAGATGGATTGTAATTTAAGCTCAATTTTTAAATGAATTAACTGGCATTGTACACTTAATATTGAAGGGATTTTTTTTTTTTTTTACTCTTTACTTGTTAGTTTTTATATATATATTTTAAAATGTAGAGCTCCACTTATGTGAGTCCACACTCAGGGTTTTAAGTTATTTTAGTAGCCTATTTTTTTCTCTTTTTTCCTTTCTTTTTGGTTTTTGATCAGATAGACAAAAATACTCAAACTTACCATAACATTTTTTGAGAATTTTTGAAAAAATTCTCTCTTTCATAGAGTGTACCTTATTTAGGTAAACTTCCTTACTTGCTGTTTTGTCAATTCTAAATTTTTTATATCATGGCTATTGAGATTTTGTATTTCATCTCTATGGAGATGTTAAAACAAAGCCTACTCAGGTATATGTTGAAACATCTTTTCTCACTCTCCTCCATTCTATACCACACAGCATCAGTTTACAAGCTTAAACTGCACTGTTTTCAATTTCCTCTTCATATCTGGCACCTACAGATTTCTTTTACTTGCTGTAAGGTAAGCTAAATATTGGAAACAGTAATTATTAATTTATATTGACAATTTTCCAAGTGTTGGTACTGATAGCATTTTCACATTATTTTATTCAGCCATATTTTCCTTGTTCGGGCATTGTAATTCATCTTTACAAAAATGTGTGCCTTTTAATACTACATTATACCTTATTTATAACTTTTAACCTCCAGTTTTATTATAATTATATCAATGTGGAGAGCATGTTAAATAAATTTGTAGTATAAGAGTAAAACCCTAATAGAGTCACTTTAGTAAATTGAAAGATATTGTGAAGATGTTAGCAAAACTGGAAGAGATAGTTTTAATACTAAAGTGTGATTATGATTTTAACAGAAAACTTGAGGTAATATGCAACTTTCATTTTAATTAATAAACCCTTTTTACTCTTATTTCTTTGAAAACAATGCCATTCTTTTAATGGAGTCATTGAAGGCTTTCTTAACTTGCTTGTTTCTCAGGGTATAAATAAATGGATTCAGCATAGGTGAAATAGAAGAAACTAGTACAGAAATCCCTTTATTAAGAATTATTTCTTCCTTTACTGATGGTTCGATATAGATGAAAATGCAACTGCCATAGGTGATGGAGACCACAATCATGTGGGAAGAACAGGTAGAAAAGGCTTTTTTCCTTTTTTTTTTTACAGAGGGGAATTTTAGAATTGTCATGATAATATAAATGTAAGAAAGAACTACAAACATAAGGGTCATTATGGAAGTTAACACAGCACACACTAAATCATCTGATCTATGAACCAGGTTTCAGTGCATGAGATCTTTAGGAGGGAAGTGGCATCACAGAAAAAATGATCAATGACATTAGGGTCACAGAATTCCAGATGAAGACCCAAGCAAAGTGGGGGGATTATGATTAACAAGCCAGCCATGCAACAGCTGATGATTAGTCTATTGCAGACTCTGCTTTTCATGATGGTCACATAATGTAGAGGTTTGCAGATGGCCACATAGCGATCAAAACACATTGGCCAGGAGAAAAAATTCTGTTATAACAAAAAGGTAAGTGAAAAATATTTGAACAGCATAAGCATAATAAGTAATAACTTTGTCACCGGTTGATATATTGTACAAAAATCTGGGAATACAAGTAGTTGTGAATGAGATTTCTAAGAAGGAGAAATTTTGGAGAAAATAGTACGTGGCTGTTCTAAGATGGCAGTCTATGAAGATGTGTGAGATAATCGTTGGGTTCCCAGTGACACTCAGCATGTGAGAAAGAGAATGATGAAAATGAGAACCTTCAGTTGTGCGTCATCAGTCAGTCCCAGCAGGATGAATGTTGTTATTGTACAGTTTCTTGTCATGGATTCCTGAATTCTGCCCAGTCTACATGTAAAATTCACACACATTTGAATGGAGTATAGTGAAGAAAGAATCAGCACTCAATACTCACCAAATAACTTGAACATCTTGAAACAATCACCTTCTCTGGTTATGTGTAGTATTTTGACTGTGGATGTCAATGTTATCTGCATTTTCTGCCTTGTCATATCTTTCAATCAGATAGTTTTATCTTTGATCCTGGTACTTATGATTTTTACATCTATTGATGTGTTGTAAAAGCCAGAATTCAAATACTCTGTACTACTGAAATCATTTCAGTAATATTCCAAGGTCTTTTCTCAGCTTTCACCAATTAAATACAAAGACTTCTACTTCAATTGTTTTCAGTCTGTTGTCACTGCCTCGAGGGCTTGGAATTTCTCTATGTCACTGATAATTAAGCTCCCCCTGAAGATCTGAGTTAGTTCATGGAAAATATTGTTAAAATTTTTCTCTATTTAAAATACCCTCTTCTACTGATGTGGGGCAAGATAAGTTCTCACAAGAAAAACCCCAATTAATCTCCAGGGGTTTTAAACACTATCTCATAGAAAGAAATTGTTGGCATTTAGTTTTTTGTTTGAAGGTTAAACGTTTCTTGCAAATTATAGGGCCACACAGGGTACAAACAAAGCAGAAGAAATTGGCTCTTGTGAAGAGCATCTCCATCATCCGAATACCTCCCTCTCCTTCTTTTAAAGTCATGGCCACTTATGACATCACTATGATGCTGAAAACAGCCTTTTACATTCCCATAGTATTCAGGGTTCAAAAAAGATCATTATTATTAATTAATAGTTAATACATTATATCCATGAAACTCCTTTCTCCTAGATTTCACAAGTCAGGGGTTGAGAAAGTAATTCATTCCAGAGTGTGACTGACTCATTTTAGTTAATTCTAATGTTTGAATATATTGTATTTATAATAAAAGGAGTGATGTCAAATGAAATTATGGATTATCAGGTTATGTGATCTTCTTTTACATCAGAGTTGTTATATATTTGTGTGTGCATATGCATTTTTTTTGTTTTATTTGCTTAGTTATGATTAAGATATGAGTTTTTTTTGTTTTCTTATTTATTAAACTAAATTACATTAACTATACATAAAAAACACTCTGTCCATGATTTTTATCAATCCAATATAATACAATTTTTAAATGGCATATAAAAATAAATTTTTGTTAAAGCACAAAATGTCAAAATTGGAAATGACGACTCATGTTTGATAAAGGAATATATAATGCATTTTTAAACAGATTTTTTTTACTAAATCCAATATAATTATTAGAAAATGAAAACTTTATTGTACTTGCTTTTATGTCATTCAATCCTTATTTCAGTTGACTACTCAACAAAATAATTTGTGAGGTTAAAATTCATAGGTAACTTTCTAGTCTTTATTCCTCATAATTCCATTCTATACTCATGTGCAGCTTTTGGAATGTAAGCCTTTGCCATAAATTTTTTCTTTATTCATCACTAAAATTTATGAAATTTTCTTCATGAAGGACTTTGGCTTTTTTACATTCAAAGAATATCTTCTTGGTTTGCTTTCATCTAAAGATAAAAACTAGTTCTGAATGTTAAGAGTATTAATAATTATTTCAGGTTTTGAAGAGGTTGATATTATGACTTCCCTAAGAGGAGAGAGATTTTGTACCCTAATAAGGATATTGCTTCTTTGATATAACAAACTTGTACTTAAATGAAGAAACAAAAGTGTCCATGGAGACTAAGGTCCAAAAAATCACTATGGCTATTTCTATGTCTTGGCAAAAAGCCTAAAACATGCTGCTTTGGGGATGAGTATTCTCCAAGGAAACATAATGTAGTTGTTTAGGGAATGATGCAGGCAGCAATAAGACTCAGAAAATGTACTGTTAATTAGTTTTATTTATATTTATATCAGCTAAGGCAGCTTGAATATCAAAGAAAACCCATTTTCTACTGTATTCACATATTATATGAGTAAGTATAAATGTTTTAAAAATTAATCAGATAAAATATATATAATCTCATAATCCAGAGATAACTCTGTTAAAATATTGGAAAAGGTATTTTCAAATTATAATTCAGTGACTATATCTGCATATATTAATGCAACAATTATAAATACATGAACAATAAGCATAATTTGTATAATTGGCAACATAAACTGTAAATTTTGTTGCAAATCAAAACCAGACTGTGGATCTATTTACATACAGTTTAGTTCAATTCAATTCCAATTTATTTTCTTAATATACTATCACTTTTTCAGAAATGCAAACTTTTGGTACAAATTTTTAATTTTAAATTTTCTACTATTATTAGATGCAGGAATATACTATTTAATGTAACAAGATGAAATCGTATTTGTCTCAATTTATAATTTTTAAATTATTTAACATATTTCAATTGAAATAGTTTTTTCTTGTTTTTTAATTTTTTTATTTCTTTTTTTATTTGACAAGTTGTGAGTTAACAAAACAATCATGAGGACCATGCAACATTCCATTACATGTCCCACAACCAACACCTTACATTGTTGTGGCACATTTGTTTCAAATGTTATACAGCCCCATGCTTTGTACAATCCATTTAAAGTGTACACTCAGTGGCTTTCATTTTCATCACAGAGTTGTGCTATCTTCACCTCAGCCAATTTTAGAATGTTTTCATTACTCCAAAAGTGAAAACCCCATATTCCCTTATAACCCCCCTCCCATTACTGATCCTTAGCATTTATATGGTACCTTCTTTTCCATTGCTGTAAAAATAATGGAATATTACTCTTAATTATAGTCTATATATTGCATTAGTTATATTTTCTCATGTATGTTCATTTTCTTAACATACATGGAAAAATATAGAGAAGAATTCTTTTTTTTGTACAATACACAATCATCATCAACCTCCAAAATGACTATGTTATACTGTCCCTAGATTAACCTCAAGCTTTCTTTCAATTGTTATTAACTTCCCTAGACAACCCCTTCCAGCCACGATCACTTTTATAAATCAGAAGTGTTGATTACACTCATTATGAGGTGTTACCATCAGCTATAATCATTACCCCAAAATTACAATCTTCTTTATTGAACATAATACATACATTCAGCATCAGCTCCCCCTTCTCAATCCCTGTTCTAACTCTTAGTAATCTATACTCTATAGTTTAACTCTGTCAGTACACTCATGGTATTTAGTTCATACTAATGAGATCATACAATATTTGTCGTTTTGTGTCTGGCTTACTTCACTCAAAACAATGTCCTCAAGGTTCATCCATATTGTCATATGCACCCTAAGTTCATTTCTTTGGAACTTGTTTCTGCTTTGGAAAAATTTCTGTTCAAGTCTTTTGCCCATTTTTAAAATTGGTTGCTTGTCTTTTTCTTGTTGAGTTCTATGATCTCTTTATATAACATGGAGGACAAACCATTATCGGATTTCTGAAAATTACCTCCCAATGCATAGGTCGCCTTTCCACTTTCTTTACGTAGTCATTTGAAGCACAAAAGTGTTTAAATTGGAAATAACCCCATTTATCAATTTTTCTTTCATTGCTTGTGCTTTGGGTGTAAAGTTTAAGAAACCACTACCAACCACAAAATCTTGAAGATATTTCCCTACATTTTCTTCTGGAGTTTTATGTTTCTAGATTTTATATTTAGGACCTTGATCCATTTTGAGTTAATTTTTGTATAAAGTATGAGACAGGCGTCTTCTTTCTTTTTTTAGCTATGGATATCCAGTTCTCCCAGCATCATTTGTTGAATAGATTTTTCTGACCCTGCTGGGTGGGTTTGATAGACTTGCCAAATATCACTTGACCATAGATGTGAGTTCCTATTTCTGAATTTTTGATTTAGCTCAATTGGTCAATATGTCTATCTTTATGTTAGTACCATGCTATTTCTATAAATGTAGCTAAGTAATATGCTTTAAATTCCAGAAATGAGAGTCCTTCCATTTCATTCTTTTTAAGGACATTTTTGGCTAATCAGGGCCCCTTACTCTTCCAAATAAATTTGATAATTGGCTTTTCCTTTTCTGTACAAAAAACTGTTGGGATTTTTATTGAGATTGTGTTGAATCTGTAAATCAATATAGGTAGAATTCACATCTTTTTTATTATTCCAATCCATTACCACGGAATATCCTTCTGTATTTTTAGGTCTTCTTTGGTTTCTTTTAGCAATGTTTTATAGTTTTCTGGATGCAGTTCTTCTATGTCCTTCATTAAGTTTATTTGTAAATATTTGATTCTTTTTGTCGCTATTGCAAATGGAATTTTTTAAAATTTCTTCCTGAGATTGCTCATTAGCACTGTATAGAAACACCACTGAATTTTGAATATTTCTCTTGTACCCTCGATTTTGCTGAATTTGTCTACTAGTTCTAGGAGCTTTGTTGTGGACTTTTTGGAATTTTCTAAATATAGGAGCATATCAGGGAAGAGTGCAAGTTTTAATTCTTCCTTTTCTGTTTGGGTGTCTTTTATTTCTTTTTCTTACCTAATTGCTCTAGCTAGAACTTCCAGTACAATATTGAATAAAAGTGGTGACAGTAGGCATCCTTGCCTGTTCCCGATCTCAGTAGGAAAGCTTTCAGTCTTTCATCATTGAGTACAATGTTAGCTGTGTGTTTTTCATATATGCACTTTACCATGTTGAGAAAGTTTCCTTCTATTCCAATCTTTTGGCATGTTTTTATCAAGAAAGCATGTTGTATTTTGTTAAATGTCTTTTCGGTGTCAATTGACAGAATCATGTAATGTTTTTTCCTTCAATTTATTAATGTGGTGTGTTGCACTAATTGATTTTCTTGTATAGAAAGATCCTTGCACACCTGGAATAAAACCCACTTGCTTGTGGTGTATAATTCTTTCACTATGCTTTTGGAATCAGTTAGCAAATATTTTGTTGATTTAATATCTATATTCATTAGAGAATTTGTTTTTAGACTTTTTGTTTCAAGTATCTTTGTCTGGCTTTGGTATTAGGGTGATGTTGGCTTCATACACTCAGTTTGGTTGCATAACCTCCTGTTCAATTTTTTGGAAGAGTTTCCTCAAGATTGGTATTGAATCATGTTTGAATGAGGGTAGAATTTACTTGTGAAGCCATCTGTTCCTGGGGTTTTCATTTGGGAGAGATTTTCAATGACTGTTTCCATGTCATTACTTGTGATTGGTTTGTTAAGATCTTCTGTTTCTTCTAGGGTCACTGTAGGTTTTTTGGTGTTTCTAGAAATTTTTCCATATCGTCTATGTTGTCTAGTTGGTTGGCCTACAATTGTTCACTTTTTAAAAAAACAATTTATTGAAGTGTATCATTCATACATGAACATACATAAAATATAATGTTCAGTAAACATCGTAAACTTACAAAACAAACGTGCATAACATCATAGAGGGTGCCCACACATTACCCCCACAAATGCTCTGAATTTTTTTGAAACTTTTGTTAACAAATCATGAAAAAGCATCGTCAAAGTATTACTACCAACTATAGTCTGTACATTCTTCCCCTATACATTTTTTAAAAGTATTTATTTATTCACTTTTATCGATTTTTACCCACCCCCCTTGCTGTTTCTGTGTCCATTCACTGGGTGACTCTGTAAAATTTCCTGCCCTCTCTTCTCATCCTTCTCCTCCTGTCTTCACTGGTATTCAATCCTCAGAACCTCCGATGTGGGAAAGAGTTGCCCTACCGCCTGTGCCACATTATTTCCAGATTTTTTGGTGCATCTCATCTTGGTTCTCTCTCAATTGTTCACTTTTGAAAGACAGTATCACCAGCTACAAGATTTTTGGTTGGTAATTCTTTTCTTTCAGCACTTTAATATTTCATATGGTAGTCTTCTTGTCTCCATAGTTTTTGATTAGAAATTAGCACTTAATCTTGTTGTATAAATCCAAAGTGTTGTCTTCCTCATTATTTCTTTGGATTTTTATCTTGTCCCTTTGAATGAGCCATCATTTCCCGTTTCTTTGATGATCTTTTTATCATTTGCAGCACAGTATACATGTTAATATTTTAAAGTGTATGCCCGGGGATTTAGTCCCTTACCTCTCTTTTCTTGAATTTTGTATCCAAGTAGTGATATGACAGACATTTTCTTGAATCTAGGAAGACAAAACAAACAAATAAAAGCCCTGTCTTTGCAAATTGGCTCTGCTTTGACTGGGAGTCTCCCTCAGAGTTTAGCTAACTTATCAAGAACTTAAGCTCCAGGAATTGTGAAGTGCAGTGTCCTCTTTGTTATCTGAGTTTTGTTTAGTTGTAAAACCTGTTTTCTTCTTGGTTTTGTGCTTGCTAGAGGCCTTAGGAGTTCCAACATTTATAGTTTACAGGCATTTTAATGAATGCCCCTTCTCCCTTTTAAATATAGTTTCACCCCCTTTTGTGACTCACTGCACGTAGTCCTTTATCCCAGGCTGCTTTTACAAAATTGTTTTTCACACTGCTTTAGTGTCTGCAATGTACTTCTCTGCCTTCAGGACAAATTTTGGAAGGGCAAGGCCAAGAGCACTTTCTTAGTTTAGCTTTTCAGACTTCCTTCTGATAGACTGGCACTGTCATACAGGCACCCCATTATACACTTAGGTACTACACTGCTCTGTCAGAGACAGGTGCAGGGACCAACAATCTGAGATTGCAATCTGGCTCAGATCTGGCTGTAAGTGTTCTGAAGTAGCTTATCAAAAGCAATGATCAGAGATCAGACTTCACTCCACCAGCCAACCACCCCCTGCCCCAGAGTTTAGAGGTCTTTATGTCCCACTCTGGCATAAGCAAGTTCTAAAAGAGATACTCTAAACACAACTTTATTTATAAAGTTATGGAAGGAAAAGTTTTCTGAATGAGGATTTAAAACTTACTAAGCACAAAGGTAACAACTGATATATTGGAATGTATATATATTAAAAATATATTTTCAGGAAAAGACAACATTGTGAACGTGAAAATGCAGGTACAGCAAAAGATAGTTGAAACATATAACCCACCAAACTCTCTTATTTAATTAATATAAAGGAATCCAAGAAGCCAGTGGAAAACAAAGGACAGCCCAATTTAAATAAAAATAGCAAAAGACTTGAGCAGGCACTTTACAAAGAGAATATTACAAATAGCTATACTTATATTTAATGGTATGCAAACCCATTAGTCATCATGAAAATACACTTTGATACCACAATGAGATATCACTATATTAGCTAAAATTTAAAACTTTGATAATACATTGTCCATGATGGATAAACAGAGACCAAAATTTTCATCCTATTAACAACTAGAAAAATGGATAGACTGTCTCACCCATCATTTTTTAGAGATCAGAAAAAAGGCAACACAAGACAGTAATACTTCAGGAAGGAAAACAAATCAGGTGAAACTTAGGATAATTTCAGACTTCTGCCAGGAAGCACATTCCAGAACATTGAACTGGAATGTGAATCATCCCAAACAGAGCATGCCCATCTTGCTGAGTTAAATCTATGGAGATTATTTTCAAAGAGGCTTATGAAGCTGGAAGTTGCTGGGGAAAATCCAGAGAAGAATGATCTATTCAGAAAAAAACTACCATATATATGAATGGGTGTTTTGATAATACTTTCCTTAATATTAGAAGTTTATGTGTAGGGTTAAACTCCCCAAAACTGGCAAAATGGTGACCAAAGAGGTGAGAACCAAACACTTCTCAAAACTCATACAGGGCACAGAAGTTTCAGGTTGCCAGCAACCAACACAGAAGGTTGTGATTAATTAGGGCATTTACTAAAGTTCTCAGAACGACTAAAACTTGGTATTGGGACAAAACTACATATCTCTCAATATGTAGGAACCATGTAAGACAGATTCTGTAGGCATATACCAGGACAAATATCAGAGAATAAAACAAATGGAAATGGAAATGAAAATCAAATAAAATATTATGAACCAAATATAACTACACATGTAAGGAAAGGAAGAAGTCAACTCAAATATGATGTGAACCTGGACCATCTTGTTGAATTTGAACAGAACAAAAGTTGTGGAGATGGATTTTAATTCCTTTGCATATGAGAACAGGACTTTATTTTATCTTAAATGTTGCCCTACTATTTATTAATAGATAATAGTAGAAGACTCATATGGTTTAAACTTGGAGGAAGTCCTGTTATACCATCAAAACATTGTTAATATGGTATTATTTGCTATTAATTGGTTTTATCACATATTTAAAAATGAACTTGATATAAGCAGTATGAGAAATGGGATAGAAAATAAACTTTTGATCTATCGAAATGGCTCATAGAATGGCTTTGTTTCATTGTATTTTTTGCTCAAGTTCATTGTCTTCCATGAACAAATTCTGAAATACCTATTAACTTTTCCCAGGAGGGAAAATAGAATGCTAGTCATTAGAAGTATCTCTTGGAGATAGATATATTTGTCCTATTAAAATGCTGGTTCCCCGTTTAATGATAATTAAGGCAATGGGTTAAGAAAGCAAACTTTTGTAAAAGATAGAAGAAATCATACCTTATTTCCTAAATTCCAAATTTTGATTCATTCCTTAACTTGGAGGTTTATAAAAGGAAGTCTCTTCACCCTTAAATTACTTCACAGAGTAGGGAGAAATTTTTTCTTATTTTGGGATTGGTCATTTCTCATTTGTGGCTTTTCATATTACTAGATACCTTTGAGATCTGACTGATCCCAAACAGGCTTATTTTTCTCTCTGTTTTTGGCTCTTCTGGAGTAATATCTATGGAGAAGTTTGTCATTTCCCTGGGATCTAGGATTCTTTTGCCTGTGATTGGGAATGTAAGC
>JAQZBX010030858.1:0-26597 GCA_029593785.1 Cabassous unicinctus
TTAAACTCGCCACTTAAATACCACTTAAAGAGACAGGGACTTATGCTGTGTCAAGGGCTCCTCGAATTCAAAAGGAGAAAATTGGGCAGGCCAGAACAGAACATTTCCCAAGCTGGACACAGGAAGGGAGCCCTCACAGGTGGACATGGGTGAGGAGGGTGGAGAGAAGGGTGTGCAGAGGAGGGAGGCTTCCTTCAGCCAGCGAGTGGACAGGGAGGTAAAGCAGTCAGGTTGAGGGGCGCAGGAAGTGCGCTTCCCGTACACATTATGAGTCACAGCTGCCACCGCCCACCCTCTCGTTCAGGGTAACTTACCTGAACATCTCAGCTGATAATACTTTGCCTCTTTACTAAATGATACAGAATAGTACTGACACCTTTCTGGCTTCAGATCACAACTAAGGCACTTCACTTTCGTGGGGTCATTAAGTTGGATTCTGAAAACCAAGGGTAGAAATTCAGTGCTTGATGAAAGAATAAATGAAAGAAAGGAATAGAACGATGGCATAGTCCAATGTCATCAAAGATATCAGAATGCCAAACCAATCCTCAAAAGTCTTTTTTTTTTAATGTGAAAAATACCTAAATTAATTTGTAATAACCCTAAACTGCCCATTGTTTGAAATGTTACAAAAGACCTGATAGGTCATTCTCTCTCTCTCTTTTTTTTTTTTTTGTTAACATGAAGATTGATTTATAAAGGAATAAAATTACTTGAAAGCAATTCCAGATAAATACTAGTTCCTAACTGCACAAGAAACAAAAAAAGCCCAGAATTATTCAGCAGCTGAAAAGACTCAAGTCAACAACTTGATAAAGCTCTTACTTATAAAGATTTCTTCCTCCTGGCATTTGTTTTTGTTCATTACTAATGTAGTATCTGGGAAAAAAATAAAAAAAATTATTAATTATGTATTTTTAAACTCAAATACACTCCATTTAAGTCACACACCAAGCAACAATGCCCATGTAATGTATATGCATTGAGTTTGCCTCAGTTTTAACATTGGATTCTTCCCCCCACCCCACCTCCCAGGACAAAGGACATTTTTCTCCATTTCAAAACAGGAGATTCTTTTTTAAGAGACTAAAATATGTGAACTCGGGGATTCTCCATTAATTAAATTGAGGAGTAAAAATGCAAAAGAAGTCTTTTTTAAGAAAAGTACAACCTGACAACTAGCCTGAAGCTGAGACCCCATTTTTCTATGCTATTTTCCATATTTTCTGTTGATAATATAAACTGCTCAATAGCAGGAACTCCATCTTCCTGACAGCAGAAGAGCCACATCTAAAGAGTCCTTCAAAAAGCAGTTGCCGTGGAAAATAGTTTGGGGTTCTTCCAAAGGTTAAACAGAATTACCATGTGACCCGGCAATTCTACTCCTACGTATATACCCAAAAGAATTGAAAGTAGGGACTTAAACAGATACTTGTACACCAAAGTTCATGACAGCATTATTTACAATAGCCGAAAGGTAGAAGCAACCCAAGTGTCCATCAAGAGAGGGATGGATAAATAAAATGTGTAACATACATACAATGGAGTATTATCCAGCTGTAAAAACAAATGAAGAATGATGCATGCTACATGTTATAATGTGGATGAAACTTGAAGACATGTTGAGTGAAAAAGGACAAATATTGTCTGATTCAATTTATATGAAATATCTAGAACAAGCAAATTCATAGAGAGAGAAAGTAGATTAGCAGTTATGAGGGCTGGGGGGAGGCAGAATGGAGAATTACTGCTTAAAGGGTACAGAATTTCTTTTTGGGGTCATGAAAAATTTTTGGTAATGGATGGTGGTAATGGCAGCACAACATTGTGAATGTAATTAATGCCACTGAATTGTACACTAAAAATGGCTAAAATGGGAAATTTTGAGATATATCTGTATCTATATCTAATCACAATTTAAAAAAGGCTATTTTGGGGTGTGGCAAAATTCTACCTTCGTGAAACCAATAAAAACTTATAAAAGTGCCTAAAATTCTAATGAGAAATAACACTCCTTTGTCCATCAACTAATGTATGATACAAAGACAGCCTCTGCAACGAATTGCATTTTCCAAAGAGTAAGGCCCAGGCATGGACAGACAAAATAGCCTTTCCAAGACTTCCAAGAATTCAGTGCCAGATGAAATGTAACAAAATGCCCCTGAATGCTAGTTCAGTGCTCCTCATTCAAGTAAAAGAGGCTCCAGCTCTCATAACGTAAAGCAGGTAAGAGCAAGAGGTAGAGCTGCTTGGTGGCATGGTATCAAATCTGCTAAGCATATGTGAAAATCATTAAGCCTGCCGTATGTTAAAAAGAAAAAAGTACTGAACACGTTCCAAATAGACTGCTGTTTATTTGTAGGAGATTTCTCTCTACTTCTGGGCAACGAGGGCGTGATTATGATGAGAAGGTTTATATTGTGGCGATCAGGAGAATACTCACAGGGAATCATTGGTAACAGCTTCTATCCCGATGACTTCCCAGGGTCCTTTTGTAATAAATGTGCAGTCCTGACAGGGGTTTTTTGAAAAGAGGTTTTTTAGACTGTCTTTCTTAAAGTTGAGTGGAGAATTAAGCCATTTATATCCATAACTCAAATAATCTGTTTATCTTGTTGAATCTCCCCATCCCATCCCACCCTACCCCATATACCATTGAATTTGAACTAGTCTGATTATTTGTATACATTGACCAATTTTAACAAATGATTTTCACTTCAATTTAGTTTCAAAAATAAAAAAAGACCAACCTGAAATAAATTATGTAAGAATACTTACTTTTTTATCTATTTGGAAACGACAAATGTGTTTGTAGCCCTCTTCATTACTGATGACCTTGTAGAAGCTATCACCATCAGATGTAAAGTGAGGCTCTGAAGGTCTAAACTAGAAAATCATGGAAAACAAAAAGCACATTAGTCTCATCTCAGTACCAACCTTAGTTTTAGACATTCCTTCCCAACACCTATGCTCAAAATTCCATGCTTCATTTACTTGCCAAATGAAACTAGAGTGCCTCAAAAGAAAATTCTCCTATAAAATGTGGACAAAAAAGCCTAACACGTAGGGTTTTTGTGAGGAGTAGATGGGAAATTATAATAAAGAGGCTATCACAGGACACTAAAAAATTAGAAGTGACTACCATTATTCTTGGACATCTTCTCTCTATAGAAGATAACTATGGCACAAAAATTAGTATTAGCCTTTCAGTCTCAAGGAGTAAAATTTTCTGTTTCACAAATGTGCTTTATTGGAACCCATTAATATCATTTTTTGACTGCTTCAGGTTGGAGGTGTTTTGTACTATGAAGGGATTATTTTCCCCTGTTCTTTACATGAATTTCCTTTTGAAAGTCAGACTTATAAAGTCTTTAACCATTTCTGGACCAGATACCAAAAGGAATGTCTGTTGTATATTTCAAATTGAAACATTCACATAGCTATTATTTTTAGTATAAGCATGTTCGTTTTGCTAAATAAGATAATTTATAAAAAAAAAAACGTAGTTGCATAGAAATACAGAGCAAAATTTCCATTTTTTACAGCTCAATAAAAAGATAGTTCTCAGAAAATTATGTAGTTTAAGCAGAAGAGTGTCTATCCCAGCCTGAAAGGAATATGTTGCTTTACGATTTCTATTTCCTTGCTACATTTTGAGGGCAGGTAGGAGATGGTCTTTTAAAATTGATAGTTCACTCCGCCCTCGATGTTTCCCCTCTCATCAGCTCCCATTTTGGGAAGGAAGGAAAATGCTTCCCTCTTCTATTTAGTGATTCAAAGCGAATGCATTTATGGAGCAAGCTGAGGCGTGCAGTACACTTGGTGTTCTCATTACAGAGCTCTGAAACACATTCCCCTCTCTAGACCTGTGTTCACAGTCTTATCTTTTTAATACATTTCCCTGTTTCCCCTGGATGGAGTTATGCCTAGTAGAAATGTGTGAAAAGTGGCATCTGTCTGGTTAAATACAGAGAGGAAAAAACATATTTTTTTCAGAGTCGTGAGGAAGTGTAGCATGTCTCTTGCCATGGAGGAAACCACTTTTCATGTTGGCAAACCTCTCCCCTCTGCCCAATCAATGCCTGAAGATAAAGGACATATAAATGCTCTCGGGATTCCAAGCCCAGCTGGAAGGGATCATGTTCCTGGACCACGGGACCTTACCTCTATGACTCAAGAAATGTGAAATCTTAACACTTTTGTTTCACTTTGGTCCCCTCTTCAAGGGAGCTTAATGGAAATGTTCACAAAAATCAGTTAAGATTCCTTCTTTATCTTTGTGCCACGATGGCTGGAGCTCCATTGGACGCACTATATTCCATGGTCTTGTAGTAACGTGGTTGGTTATTCTGCGCAATGCGTAACACGGTGGCAGGGAGAAGCCGAGGAGTCCCTGAGGGCCCCCGTGCTTTCCTGGATAGAGAGGTGCCTCTGGTGCCTAGTAAAGTGTGAACCCACATGAGTGTGCTTTCCTCCAAAGAGAGCTGCAGAGCGGGTGTTGTGTGGATGCAGCTGAATTTCTGCTGGAAGGAATCACATCTTCTAAGGTATTTGTGTAGCCTATGGACGGAAACCATGTTTTCTGCTTTTAAAGCACATAACTTCAAATACGAGGTCCTCAAGTACATTCCACACACTGGGAGCCTTTCAGCAGTGGTAGCTTTTTAACTTTAAAGAGCTACTATTTGCCTAGCATGTGTGTTTATCTGTTCTTCTCTTGTTTTTTTCACTTGTTCCCTCACTTTGTCCAACTTAGTATGTTATATATTCTCCATAAAAATACCTCTACAGGCAACACTTAGATATTTTCAGAAATAGGTCACCTAATATCTCCATTAACAACAAATAACATAATGCCCTTGATATGAAAACCTATATATATTAAATAGCTCTGAGTATCTGACCAGTGTTATGTAAAATCCCATAACTCTTAAACACTTACTCTTCCAACCCAGCCAGTAGTACTTGTTTCAATGTGTTGCCATGGCTAGAGGGGGAAAATAGAATGACAATATTTCAAAGAGAAGTAAGAAGAGGAACTTAATTCTTTAGCTACTATTTGTGGTAATATACGTAAGACTGCACTTATAATAAAATAACTGGAACCATCTCCATTCATATGCATTTATTTATGTTAATATTTTGAATGTAATCCCATTAGATCATTTACATCTCTCTCCCAGGGCTCTGTCCTGGATCCAGACCCTTACACTGCCCTGCAAGCTCCACTGGCACTTTACATTCAAAAAATAATTGTATTATCTTTCCTCCACCCTGACCACCGTGTTCTTTGTCCTTCATTCCTGTACTAGTGAGTGGCACCCATTCACACAAGCCAGGAACCTGGGGGTCATTCTAGACCCTACTCTCCTTACAGTCACCCCTCTTAGCCCCTGTCGCCTACTCCTTTGACTTCTCTTGCTCTTCTCCACTGCTACTGACTCCCTTGGTCCATTGCCATGATTTCCTTACTGGAGACTCTGCTGCCATGCTCTCCATCCAAGCTGCTTCCCCACCCTGCCCAACCCCAGCTGACTTCCTATCGGCAACAGATAGAGCTTTCAACACAACAAATCTCATTATGATACCCTCTTGTTTAAGACCTTGAAATAGCTCCCCAATTCTTGCAAGAGAAGACCAAACTCCTTGATATGGCACCCAAGCTTCACCCTGTACCTCTAACCTCGGTCTCATCACCGAGCCTCTCTCCCAACCCCCAGTCATATGCACCATGGAACCTGCATGCCCCAAGCTATTTTACACCCCATGCCTCTGCATGGCCTTTGGCATATATGGTCCTTTTGTCCTTATCTGCTCTCATAGTGCAACTTATTCAAAGAGTGCTCTCCTACATCACCCCACTCTGCCTATACTCTAACAAGTTCATAATATTCTTTTGCCCTACACTCCCTCTGCAGCTTGGTTATACCCTTTAATGGCACAATATCTTGATATTATGCTGATTTAATTAGCAGGAAGCAAAGAGGTTGGGCTTTGCATTTGAATTCCGGCTGTGTTACATGTTAGATAAATGGCCTGGGCAAGCTATTTAACCTTACTGAGCCTCAGTTTCCACAGTGCCTGGCATACTATAAGTGCTCAATAAGTGCTCACTAGTATTAATTACTTTCATAACGGTATTCCTTACTGGAACATAAACATTTTGAGGACAGGCATGCTGTCTTATTCATCATTTTTTTAATACCCAGAGCCTAGCACAGAGCTCGGAATCTAACAGGCATTCAAGGTTTGTTGCATAAATAAGTGAAGGAGAAATTCAAGATACAGGGAACGAGATTTTCAGAGGTGAGAATATGGCCTGCACCCAACCAGGGCGGGAGCAGGGAGGGTGTGTGTGTAGGCACAGGGCCTGCTACCAGGAAAGGCGGCTAAAAGAGGTCTTCCCTCCTGAGGCTGCTGGGAAGCCATGACACACCCACAGGCTTCCAAAGGGGCTTTCATCCAGATCCAGCAGCCTGGCTGGAGGTCATGGTCTCCAGACTGTGGACTGGAAATCCCCCAGCAGCGCCGGGTTGGATGAACACCTTGTTGCCACCTTCTCAGACTGAGAGTTCTCAATTTAATTCCCAAAGCTGTTATTGCTTAAGAGCAGTCAGTGTGGTAGGTGTGGTAGTGGATTCATGGGCTCTTGAAATTTGTTTTTTTTTTTTTTGCATACACTCAGCCAGTAACTCCTCATTCCCTGTACTTTCTCTATTGAAACACTCCGCAATTGACCTTGCAGCCCCTGACCCTCAGACTTTCTGAATTTTGATATCAGATTCTATCTTCTGGGCTTCTAATCATCTCCCTCACCCTTTCCCAGTGTTAGCATCCCTAACTAAAATAGTGTGAGTAGTGAGTGAAGGTAAATGGAAGCACTTCCAGATCTGAAAGTGAGTTATGACTTACCACTGCCTCAGGGTCAGACACAGACTCAGAGGGAATAGAGACTCCAATCTCATGTCCTGATCCCCAACATTCACTCTTCCTAACCTCACAGAGTCCTCTAGTCCCACACAGCTCTGGAAGCAGAACACCCCGTCCCTATTCACTCTTACCACTGGGCATGTCCACCTTCCACTGGACTCACTGTAGTCACAAATATCCAAGACTGAGTAGTTCTGAATCCTTTTGAGCCACTGCAAAGAAATCCTTTCTGGGCTTACCCACGTCACACCACACAAGTAGCGGTCTCTGGAAGGAAGGAAGCAAGGGAGGGAGGGAGGGAGGGAGAGAGGGAGGGAGGAGAAAGAGACAGAGAGAGAGAGAGAGAGAGAGAGAGAGAGAGAGAGAGAGAATGAATAACTATTTCGCCACCTTGGTACAAACAGAAATTTTACTCTGCAACAGTAAAAACAAATCATGCTTAATGGAAAGTACAATTTAACATGGTTGATAAAATAATTCAATACCATAATATTTACCTTTTCTTAACGCTTAAAGTGCAATTTACTTTTTGAATAGACTTTAAAATATATCTGATAGTCAAAACAGCAGCTAACATCTTATGGTAGCTTAGGATACATGTTCAAACCAAGCACTCAGGATTTATCGAGTTTTCAGTTTGGCCTTTGGTGGTGCCAGGTAGTTCAGGGTGATGTTTTCCCATATCCTTTCTGCTCTCTTGTGGTAACTTTGCAGTGATGCCAAGACCAGGCTCTTAGAGTTTTTTCCTGGTAATTTGATTCTTGTCTAGAAAATTCTTCCTATTGCAGTAAAACTATAGCTGACCTTTTCAACTTCATTTTCAAGTGGGGGAAAAACTGACTCCAACTTCCACACACATAGAAAAACAAAGAATCATATTCTAAAAATTTTTTTTCTGAAGAATCAATATACAAGCCATGTTCTTCACATTAAAGGAACCCTGTGGTTTTCTAACATAAGTTTATACAAACAGAGATGTCTCTAGCAGTGTATCCTCTCCAACCTTTAAAAATGTTTGGAACCACTTTCTGATTTAAAGTGAAATGCATGGAATTCATAATTTACTTTTCTGCTTGCCTCCCTAACATTATTTGCACTAGATAGATTCTTTGTTTTATGGTTCATTTTTTCCTTCTCAGCGTGATTTTGGATGACTATTCCTAAATCGCTGCTCTCCAGGGTCTATTCAAAGACCTGCTCCCTTTTGTCTGAAGGATTTGAAACAAATCTTGTCCCCCCACCCCTGGCCCTTTGGCCATGTGCCCACCCCCACCTGTTCTAAAATACTGCCTTTGCTGTTTCCCCAGGGCTCTGAGCTTATCCCTTCTTCTTGTCCCTTTGCTCTCCCCAGGGGACAGCAGTCTCTGAGGACCCTGCCCACGTCTGTCTTGTTCACAGGGCTATCCCTTGGGCAGAGCAGAACGCCTGCCACAAAACAGGCACTCAGTTTCAATGGAATGCAGCACCCCAAGGAAAGAAAAAATCCTTTCCTGACTTTTGTGGCCTAAATAACTCTGTCCTTCCTCAGAATTCACAGGTCACTTTCTGTCTCCACTCCCCTCACAGACACTAAAAACCATACAACAAATATTTATTGAGCACTTGGGATGGATCAGGCTCTAGACAAAGTGGGGTAATCTCCTCACTATCCCCCTATGACAATTGGGCCACTTAATGTGTGAACACCCCAGGGTGAACCTGGGCCCCTTCTCTATTTCAGTGGTTTTCCCTGCGCTGAGAATGTATCCACTGGCTGCCCAGGCAGCTGCTCCTCTGCCAACATCCAATGAAGTTTCCCAGCCAGCGGCCCCCTCCCACCCCCAACTTTATTCAACTGTGTCCTTCAGTCTGAAATGCCTGCCACTCTCCAACTTCCTTAGTCTTAGCCTAAACATCCCCTTGTCCATGATGCTTTCCTGGAAGCCCCCTCCTTCTATGCTGCTGCCACCACCGGTCCTGTGTGTTTATCACAGACTGCCAGGCTGCAGGGTCTGAGCTGTGATTGCCTCTTCAATGCCCCGTGCCGAGCTGTTTAATGAGAAACTGGAAAGGCAAATGAGTCTTACCCAGGACAGGTAATAAATACGTGCAAAGGGAATGGACAAATGAAAAACAAGATTGAGAATGAAGCTTTTTGAAATTAATTTTCTAGACCATGGGTTGGCAAACTTTTTCAGTAAAGGGCCAGATAATAAATATTCTAGGCTTTGCAGGCCACGTGTTCTCTGTCACAACTACTCAACTCTGCCATGGGAGCACTGAAGCAGCCACAGACAATCATAAAAGGATGAGTGTAGCTATGTTCCAATAAAACACTAAAACTTCAATTTCATATAGTTTTCACACATCAGGAAATATTAGTCTCCCTTTGATTATTTTCCAACTATTTAAGTATTAAAACCATTCTTACTCATAAACCATGCAAAAACAGACAGCGAGCTAGTGTGCAGACTCCTGTTCTACATTAGTGCTATTTTTTAAGTGTAATTCATGACTTTTAGTAGCTAAAGCTACTTATACCGGGTAATTCCCTAATTATTCATTCCCTTTGAGAATCTGAAGAAAATCATGTACTCTCTCTAAGGGGAAAACAAAACAAAACACCTCCCCACACACACGCATGCAATTTCTGTGGGTTCCATGGGCCTAGGTTAGGAAACAGTGCTCCAGAAATATCCTTCCACTTTTTTCCAGAATGTTCTGTAAGGAGAGGTGGGAAAGCTCCTTAACATGATTAACGTATCACCCAGTACTAAGTAGGTCTATCTACTAAAAACCATAAATTGTACTTCAGGTTCAGAAAGCAACACTATAAAAAAAAAATAACATTTTCTCATTTGGAAACATTGCATAATGGTATCTGGGGAGTCTGCCAGGAAGCTCACATGCATCAGGCATTTCCCTGCCCATTTCTAGATCAAAGGTCAATGGCCCTGTATCCTCTCTATCTCTGTCACTCTCCATAGCCCAAGGTGTACTCTGTACCCTCTGAGTACTCCATAAAGGCAGTTTACCAATGGGACGGTCAGTAACTTTGGATTTCTTAAAACATACTTTTTTTCAATTGCAGTTTCCTTTAAGGGTTTGGAATTAAGAGGAAACAGAATGAGGGTGAATAACCGAGGCTTGCATCTAGATAACGTCAGGCCCAGATGCCAGTGAGTCGTGAGAAAGGTAAAAGGAAATCAGCAGCTCAATTGTACTTTTTACTGAGAGTTTTAAGTCCCCACTTAAGACCAGAAACTGTCAACAAGCAGGATTATCAGGTATGCTTTGCACTACACGACAGTGCCAGTCCACAAAAACAGAGCAGAAAATCCAAGAGTAGACTTTTCCTTAGGTGGTGGCTGGGGGAGGAGAGGAAGAGGGCCCTCAGGCAGTCAGGCCCTCCCAGGAGACAAGCTAGATCCAGCAAGCTCTTCTAACTCCTGGAAGTGGATGAGTCCAAGAGAAATATGGATTATTTTAATACTACGGCAATGGAATAATTTCTGTGTATCATAATAATGGGGTCACACTGTGCCAGGAACTGTATTAAGTGCTTTCCATAAAGCTCAAAACCACCCTAAGAGGTAGGTACTGTTATAGTCCATGTTTTATAGAAGAGGAAACGCAAATGCAGAGAGCTTACATAACTTGCCAAGGTAGCGGTGGAGCCAGGATTCAAACCCAGCAGTTGGCTTCCGATTTCATGTTCTTAGTCACTATCTCTGTAAATCCTCCCTTCATCCTTTTGTTAAACATCCTCTTCCTCCTTTTAAGCATAAAGTTCCTCACTCAATGAAATCTACTTATTCCTGGAGAGTTGTGTGTCAACTGAATTTTCTAGAGCAGATCATATTTGAGCATGCCTAGAGAGACTTGCTTTTGAAAACTCAGACTATGGGGAATCTCTGTAAAGTGACTGCCTGTCCTAGCACAGTGCCTTGCAGAGAGCAGGCATTTAATAAATGTCTGTTGGGTGATATTAATTCCCTTGATTTGTATAAATGTTTCTTTTGGTGGAGTGGGATACTTCAAGTGAGGTATGCATTTATTAACGGGAAGGAATATTGGAGAGAAAAAAGCTACTAAGAGCAACTGCAGACCTTGGAGTGATTAATTCAGTGAATCACCCAAGGAAGCAGGCGTACTGCCAGTGCTGGCCGTGGGCTCCGTGCCACCCTCTGCTCTGATGGGGATGCCAATCTTCCTTGGCCCCCTGACAGTCAGATTGCTGAGGAGAGGAGAGGCGGGGTGAGATGGAGCTCTCAATGACGTACCAGAGCACGCAAGCCCCTAATTCAGCTTCTTTTCTTGCTTAATAGCAGGTGTCACTGACATCCCAGGTATGTCAGTCCAGCTAATTCATCTCCTGTGTGACACTCCCAAGCCTGATGTCTCCACTTTGGAGACCACAGGAAATCATCCGCTCAGAGGAGGCAGAGGGAGTCTCTATCTCTTGTGTCTTTTAAGAGCAGAGAGCACAGGATAGGACAGGTCAGGTGTGAGGGGCCCCTGCAGCCATTCAGCAGTTGTTGGGTGGGGTCACCTTAGGAGAACACAACCTCCCTAATCCTCTAACTTCAGGCGGCAGAATGAGCAGATGACTGGGAGGAGGTAGAAAGGAAAGGTCTCTATGCAAGGTCAGATTGAAGGCCATTTTCAGTACTGACTGCCACAACTCCTATTCCACGTACCCAAAGTCACCGCTACGACCCAGCTCATCCATCCACCCATGCGTCCAGTCATTCATTCATTGAGCTATTCACCTAATCTCCAAATATAGATTGAGTACTCCCTTTGTCCCAGGCACCTAGTAGACACGGGGATACTAATGTAAGATTGGCCCCCACCCTGTAGAACTTGTTTTACTTCACATGAGCAATGTAAAGTGGGTGACTCTACAATCCACTCTATATATAATAGGATATTTACGACTTTATGTGATACATTGCTTTCTCTCAAATATTTTAAGCTCTTGGATTCCCAATATAAGTAGTCAATATAAAAATAACAGCTTGGGTTGTTGGAAGAGTGGACTGGATGCCCTTCCTACTTGTTATCAGAGAAGCAACATTCGCACCCATTTCTGCCCATTCCTTAACAAAACCACAAATCAGCCTTATCTTCCTTTAGGATTGCACTTGCTTAAAGTTCAAAGACATAGCCTAATAGGATAATTTTGATGGGAGCAAAGGAAGAGGAGGGCAGAAATGTGCTGATCCTGGTAAGGCCTCACATTCCAGGAACTAGTTAATCACCAGGTCACATAATAAAGGGTGCTGGGCATTTTACTAAAAGGTACAACATGCCTGGATTAACTTGACACTGCTGGACGGCTAGAAGACGGTGCATCACAACGTGCTAGAATGTGTTCCCCATACAGGACCTGGAGCCTGGCATTATAAAAGCTGCAACCTTCCTGATGTCAACAGAGACCAGGGCTATAATTTAAATACTTTATGAAACACATTCCTGTAGCATCTCCAAAAAAGATTCTTGGCAAAATACATTCCATATAAAATATCCAGTGAGTGAGGTGGCCCTGCAAATGATACCATAAGATATTTGTGAGGAATAAATGAGACAGAACGAGCAGAATATTTAACACAGTCCCAGCCCACAGTAAGTGCTCGATAAATTTTAACATGATTATTCAGGTATTCTGGTCTGGCAGCTCACAGGCCTCTGTCCTATTCCCAGCTCCTGCACTAACTTGCTGTGTGACCTTGAGCGAATAGATTTACCTCTCTGGCCTCACTTCTCTCATGGTGGTGCTCTGACTGTGCTCTGGAACCTCTTCCAATTCTGCCTCAGCTCCTGAGACTGCCTTGGGGAGGGGAAAGGGCAAGGACAGGGTCTGCCCAACCTGAGCAGGTCTCTTAAATTTTTCTGGCATTGCCTTTTTGAATTACATCTCACTTGAACAAGGGTTTCCAGGTCATTAAAAAGTTTGTAAACCACTAAAGCCCCTTCCAGATTTAATATTTTACAGAGCAGATGATATTGTCTATAGGTCATCCCAGGCACTCCTGGTCTCTTCCTGGGTAGCCTCGTGCTTTCCCACACTCTCGGTTCTTTCCAGCTACTTGGCCCTGCAGGAGTTCTACCTGCTTAATCCACACAGCCTCCAGGATGCTTTGTTTGATCTCTAGCATCATGGGAAATCCATCTCCCCCTCCTCTTTTTATAACTCAGTAAAATTCAATCTAGGAGTCATGTATCTGAATGGTTTATTTCCTCCACCTGATTCTAAGTGCTGGCACAGCAGTTTTGAAGTTTGTGAATGTAGATGCTTAATCAATGTTGACTAAAGAGATGGCTGAAGGGGATGAAAGAGCAGATTTTAGAACCTCTGGGTAACTTTTTCCACTCTTGGGAAAAAAAATTATTTAGTTTACCGATAACTGATTTTCCCCTAGAATGAATAGATAAATATAGATATTTCTGACCAAACCAACAAATTGCCAAGCACAGAGCAAAGCCTATAGCTTGCCTGATACAGTCAATGCAATCCCCAGAGAAAGAAGGTGCCTCCCTCTCCTTCTGATGTTAATCTGAGGGCTCTAACTGTCTACACTGAGCAAAGCAGAGTCCTTCATAGACCTTTCTTTCAAGTCAGAAGGACAGGTTTGAACATAGACTCCTACTTGGTCATTTCCTTAATTGCTAAGTCTCATTTTCTTGTCTGTAAAACAGGCATGTACTAATAATTGTTGGAAAGAGGGAGTTATCTTTAAGGAATAATAAGATAAAGCCTGTGACATTGTCCTCTGGCACATAGCGAGTGTGCAATATATGTTATTTGTTATTTAAAACAAAAACAAAACCAACATAAGTAATAGAAATGAATAAAGAGCTACTTGATAGCCATAATTCACAACCAATGTGATGGTTATCTTTACAGGAAATAAACTAGGGACTGGCGGTGCTCGGTGGCAGAATTTCAAACTACCAAGAATTATTGAAGCAAGTGGCATCTTGAGGCGAGCTGGTTTTAAGGGTTCCTTATATTTAACCCACAGTTTCCCTGAATTTCTCTAAGGCTTACCATGGCCCACTAGGCCTATGAGATCTGGCCTTGCCTCCTACCCCTCTCCCCCTCACGCTGTCTGCTCCAGTCACCTGGCCTCTTCGCTGCCTCCAAGGCACAAGCAGGTCCCTGCTCTTGCTCTTGCCCTGCCTGGGCCCTGTGGCCCCAGCCATGCCCTTGGACAAACTCTTCCCTTTCTTCCCATCACTGCTCACAGCTTGTCTTATCTAAGAGGCTTCTCTGACCTCCTTCCACCGTCTCTCTTCTGCTCAGTTCTCTTCACAACGTGTATCTCCACCTGGCATTTCATATTTTGATTTACTTGGTTATTGTCTGCCTCCCCCAGCTTGAGGGCAGGCTCCACGCCTCCGCCTTCTCTGTTCACTGAGTACCTCCAACACTGGGACGCTAGTGCTGATTCTGCCGTAAAATTCATTTTAAAATGTTCTCCCTAGGAGCCATGAAACTGCCAACAACACAAGCATTCAGGACAAGAGCCTTACCCTGTTAACAAAGATGCAGGAGCAAGGATTTCTTTGGAAGTTGCATTGGTGGTTGGGCTGAGGGAGTCTGTATTTACAATAAAGAAACTTACAGTTGGATTTGCAGCTCCTGCCTAGGAAAAAATAATCACGACATTGGTATTCATAAAAAAATACAGCACCATTGCACAAATTTAGAACTATACAATAAAGCTTGCATTATGGCCATTATATTGTAACAATCAAACATATTCAAACAATTTAATATAAATAAAATGAACATAAATGAGAGTTGTGAAGTGTAACCTTTTCACATTTAGGTGGGGAAATTTATATTACTTAAAGGCCCAAAGCCTTCCTGGTTAAATAAATATTCATAATTTATTTACTTAGTGCATGAGAAGATGAGCTTCTTGAAATCAGTTCTATTATTTGCAAATATACCTTGACCCTATAAGACAAGAGTTCTTTGATGGCTGATCACTATGGAGAACATCTTGGGTTTGGCCAAAGGCATAATCCACCAGGAAAATTCATTTATTTGAACTAAAGGCCACTGATACTAATTATGAAGCCATAATTTCCACCTTAAAGTCAGAATACATACCATGTTGGAGCTTTACAATCAATATTATGACAGAAATCTATAAAACCCTTGATTCTTCAATCTTCGATTGACAGATTAGTTAGAAATAATATTTTTAGTGAGAACATTGCATTGATTTATTTTTTGTCTATTTTGCTCATCAAAAAATAATATTTCACTCAAAAACTTGTAGAAAGAACTATGCAGGTACTCTGGGGCAGAGGCATCTGATGAAATTGCTTAAACACTTGAGACCATGCTACAGGACTGTGATGGTTAGGCTAATGTGTCAACTCGGCCAGGTAATTGTGCCCAGTTGTTTGGACAAGCAAGCACTGGGCTAATTGTAATACCAGGGCATTTATGGACTTAGTTACCAGTGATTTTACTGCATAGATGGCTGATTACATGTACATCAACCAGGAAGATTCCCTGTCAGCAATGAGTGACGCTTTATCCAATCCGTTGAATGCCTTAAAAGGGGAAGTGATTTCAGCATTCAGAGAGAATTTCTCAGCTGTCTTTGGACAGCCAGCATTTCCCAGAAACTCATCAAGGACCTTCACTGGACTTTCATCAGAGCCCCTGGTTTGCAGCCTGCCTGTGGAACCTGGACTTGTGCATCCCCATGGTCACATGAGAGACTTATAAAATCTCATACTATTTACAGATATCTCCTGTTGATTCTGTTTCCCTGAGAACCCTGACTAATAAAAAGACTAAAATCAAGACTCCAGAATTCTAGCAAAGAAGCCGATGGGTCATGAGATTGATAACACAGGTTTGAGGGGAATAAGGACTAATCTCCTAGGACTACATAAACTGTTAAAGAATGTTTATACTTTAGTTTGGATTATTGCTGATATTTTAACATTCTATTTTCTAGATACAAGAAATCCCTTACTCTTTTCCCTTAAGCTATCTATAATTCACTCATCTTTTCTCCCTTCCTGGACCCTCCAGAATTTGGAAACTCTTATTGAGCATTTTTATTTTTAATGGAAAAATAACTATTTACATAAGTTCAATCAGAATCTGCCCTCCTTGTTAATGGGACATAATTGGAGATGTTGGTTATATAAACAAAGCTTTGACTGGAATATCATGTTTGAGAATGATGCTTATTTAATCATATGTGACCAGACATTTTTAAGAAACTAAGTTTAACTTTATGCAACCAATACTTACCAAATCCTCTTGGAAAACTGGCCTGCTACCTAGCTCTATCTAGGGTTCACAGCCATAGAGGTCAGTAAAGGAAGTTACTTTCTGGAATGCAGGTGAAATCTGGTGTTGAATTCTTGGCTTGGCTTCCTAGTCTTGAGAGGCTTTTAGAAGTCCAATAGGAAGTTCCTTTATGAAAACTACCAGCAAAGCAAACTTAAAAGAGCCTATATGGTAAATTGCCATTCTTGCTGCACCTGTGTAAATAATCAGGCCAAATCTAATGATAACAGACTTATTTTATAATTAAGAATAATCTTTTTGAGGTTATCTTGATCAAAAGAGAGGTGACTATAAAGAAATTTTTTACTTCAATGGAAAACTATAGCACACTGCTGTTAGATCAGATTCTGCTCATAGAAGTTGTTTGAGCTATTTTGCATGCCCTTCATAAACTCCAGAGAACGTCAGGGCTTTAGTACCTACCTGTAAATTACACTGGATCCTATGAGCTTGCATATATTATCTGCCCTAAATGCCAGTCAGAAAACTAACTTAGTATCTTTGGTATACCAGGCCTCAAATCGACAAAAGAGGGTTAATACTCCCAATCCTTTGGCCTACCATAATACCAGGTTCCCCTTTTTCATGCACACAGTCATACCTTCCTTAGAACACGTGACCTGGAGTGAGAGGTTATAAATACATCTAAGGTTACGAAACAGAGTTTCAACACCACCCTAAATGCTCCTTCAACAGCTTAGCATCAGTGTCCTTGCAAAACAGACAGGCTCTTAGATACCCTGCCTGCCCATGAACAATACTGCATTTATGTTAATAAGTCTGGCGCAGTGATAAATAACCTGAGTATTTTCAAGGACCAAGTTAAGGTAAATCATGATATTAGTTAGGCTCAAACATTTCAACGGACAGAGGCTTTTCCTTGTCATAAGGCATATGCTATAGGAGTTACTAAAAACTTTTAGAAAATATATTCCCCCCCTGGGGAATGCCTTCAATTATTTCCAATGACTGAGGCAGTCATTTTACTGGGCAGGTCATTAAAACTCTACCTAAGATTTTACAAACAAGTTGGCATTAACATTGTCCCTATGACCCTCTATGCTCTGAAAGGTGGAGAGAACAAATGGCATATTGAAACTTAAACCATCTAAATTAACTGAGGAAACCAGGTTACTTGGTCTAAAGTTCTTCCACTGGCCCTTATGGCCATTCGAAGCACAGCTTTTGGGAAACAAACTTTCTCCCTATGAAGTTATCACTAGAAGACACATGTCAATTAGCTTCTAGCCTAACATTAACCCCCTGCTTCCCCAGCAAGAGATAGCTCAACACTGTAAATCACTAATGACTTAGGCAAAAGGTTATCTTCAACAGGTGAGGGACACATTTCCAGATCCAAATTTCCCTCAGACACTTCACACCCTAACTTCTGATGGTTGGGTATACTGCAAGTGACATCAGTGCAAAACAGTACTTAAACCATGCTGGAAGGGTCTATACCAGATACTCTTAACTTCTAACACTGCAGACAAACTAGAAGGGATTAAACCTTGGGTTCATATCTCATAACTTAAAAGGGCTGCACCTTCCAACACTTGGACCTGTAACTAAACTGGAGATCTTCAACTAAAATATACTAGGACAAGAAGTAGATGGCTTCATAAAGTGGATAGCTTCCATGTGAGATCACGGAACAGGACCCCATGTACTCTTACGTTCCTGTCATATTCCTTATCATAATATTCTTTACAATTATTCTTTACACATTATTCTTTACTTTTGACACCTTTTCCATTTTGCTTAGAAAATTCTATCACCAAAAAATGCTTTTCTCCTTCTTCCTTCTTGCTATGGCCTTGAAAGACATTACAATCATTTGTTTTTCCCAAGCCATTGCAAAAGGGGGAGACCTAACTGATTGTCAGATATGTCATCACAAACCACAATCTGTACATGATGTCAGAGGCCCATTTGTTTTACCCATAACTAATCACTCTCAGGTCCCAAATGCCACCTTGAAAAGTATCACTCGTCCTCGATCTTTCCTCTCTATTGAGTCAGGATCGCTACTACAGGAGCTGATTTCTCTTGTCTCACATTTGTGCCAACATCAGGAGATTCTTCATTTATACCCTATGACAAATATAACGGCACAGCCATTAGCTGTACACTCTTCTTCCCCACACCCCTGGGTAACCTGGCCAGATGCAACAACTCCTAAAATGATATGATATGATGTGATATGAAATGATATAGCAAAAATTGCAAATGCTAACTCATATATCCAGAGGTGTCCCTGAGATGACCTTGACATCTCTAGGGGTGGGATACACCGTTCCAGGGTTTATTTTTCTTTATGGAGAAAGTGAAACCTTTACTGGTTGGGCCACTCCCTGTTTAAGTCGTTGGAAATGCACCCTTGTTCCCTTAGAAATTCATAACAAATCTGACACTTCACACTGTAACCAAATGCAAATTACCTGGGGGTGTCACTGTTGCTGAATAAACCTCTTTCATTAGACTCTTATTGCCTGAGTTAGGAATTAACACCAATAAATATATATTAGAAATTTATCTATAACAGTAGGGAAAATTGCTAATTCCACTGCAAAGGCTATTTCTGCACAATAAAAATCTTTAGATTCTTTAGCTAAAGTTATTTTAAAAAATAGAATTGCACTTGACTACTTGCTGGCTGAGCAAGGAGGAGTTTGTGCTGTCATCGATACCACCTGTTGTGCTTGGATAAACACTTCTGGGGAAGTCCAAAAGCTGTTACATGAAATAGTCAAAGAAGCCACATGGCTCAAACAAGTAAGTCCTTGCTTGAGACCATTTATTGATCTTTTTAATTTCAGTTAGGTTGGTTGTTGGAGTTATAATAGTCTCACTGGTATGCCATATTCTCTCGAAAGTTTTAAATGTTTGTACCCAGCCATCTCGCCTAGTGGTATCTGTCTGCCTAGAATGACAGAAGCATGAAGAGAACAAAAAACTAACCCCTCGACATCTGTAACCTAGAGTTATTCACCTACAAGAGCCATCTAGAGCCAGCAGATGGTAACTGAGAGTAGTGCTAATGACTTAAATTTTTATCTCAGCCTTCCACTTAGCAGAAGGCCAGATCAAAACCGGGAAACTGATAAACAAAGCCTAGTAGGCCTAAATGGAGGCGCCCATCCTAAGCCCCGTGTCAGCAAAAATAGTAAAGTTTCTATTCTCTGTAAATGCCCAGCTCGCCCAGAAATTTAAATCAGCCAATCAGCTGTCACCAATTCCCTATTCTTACTCCAGCTAACTTCCTCATTGCAAAGCAATCACCTGCATCAGCCGTATTAGGAAATGTAGTCTGCATTAACCAATGAAATTTCCTTCCAATGCACTCCCTATTTCAGTCTACAAAAGCCTGTTGCTCTCTTTGTTCAGTGGAATTCCTCTTTACCTCACGGTGACTGGAATTTCCTCAACTCATGAACTGATTGAATAAAACTTTTTGAGATCTAAGCAAATTTTGCTCAAGTTTTGATTTTAATAGTTATTGTGGTAGTGAAGAATTCCTGGTTGCCTCTTAGATCCCCCCATTCCCTGGCTTATTCTGCTGAACAAAACCTTTTGATTTTAATAAACATATACCCTAGAGGAGGAGAGCAGCCTTAAAAATTAAGACATGACCTATTATTCTAAATGAAGGATGTGCAATATTTACATTAGTAGTAAATCTATAATAGAACCACTAAAACTAGTCATGTATCCAGTTAGTTAGTAACACAATCTGATGTACAATGAAGCTTTTCAACTTCATCTAGGGCACGTTCCTACTCCTGTGAATGAGATGAGCTTCTGATTCAATTACAGCCTTTCTTTTCTTCTATTCAAACATTTTCATCCCCCTACCTCTTTCAAAAACATTCTTCCCATCTTTTTCTGCTTGTCATTTCTCAAAGTTTTTGGAGAAATTACAAAACCTTAAATCACACTCTTTCCTGGGATAATAAAAATACTTTAAAATTGCCAGATGCTGTTGACTTCAGCAAGAGTAATCACAGCAAGCTGTTGAAGAGAGACTGACAATATTTTCATTAGCAGGAAGGGATTAAATGAAACCATTCTCTTCCCATCAAATCACTGAAATGCTATAAAGATAAGAGCACAGACCTTTGGATATGGAATCCGCACAGTCTTTGGGTACTGCAGTGACTCATCAGAGTAGAAGGGGTATTCAATAAGTGGAACTTCTGTGTCATTAAATTGGGCATATGCTAAATAGGTACTGTTTGGAGACCACCACAGAGCAGAGTAGGCACTGAAGACTTCCTCTGAAAAAAGGCATAAATTGTTCTGTTACAAGAAGTAGCTGATAAATTGGCTTTGGCATTCAAAATATTATTCTCATTAGCTTTAGTAATTACAGTAGAGTTCAACTAATGAACCACTTTGCATTTGCTGTGCTTCCAAAATCAGAGTAATACAAATGAATAAAAATAAAATCTTCAAGATTATATTTAGATTGTAAAAATAAGTAACCCATTGGACCATTTTAGAATATTTTAATGCACAATATTTAATAT
Organism: Cabassous unicinctus; assembly: GCA_029593785.1. Taxonomy (NCBI): domain Eukaryota; kingdom Metazoa; phylum Chordata; class Mammalia; order Cingulata; family Chlamyphoridae; genus Cabassous; species Cabassous unicinctus. The sequence goes on from JAQZBX010030858.1 coordinate 20,770, forward strand.
AAGCTCTACATTTTCCCCCTTTATCTTATAATCCTTTAAATGTATGCCTCAAAACATTCTAAAAGTAAATTGCACACAGGAGGCTGATTCTCCTTTCTAATTTCCCAATTTTCTAATATGCCAGCATACTCTCCCCAACTGGGCTCAGTTTGTACTGAGCCTGCAGGGTACTGGTGGGTGGTGTGTAGCTCTAGGCTCAACCCAATATGGTGCTCAGAGTTTGCTACTCTTGGCACAAACAAGGTATGGGAAAGATGGAATTAGAATGGCAAGGATGGGAAGCGGGTATGGCTCAATTGATAGAGCTCCCGTTTACCATATGGGAGGCCCCGGGGCCTCCTTGTGAGAGCAGGCCGCCCGTGCGGTGCAGTGGGCTGATGCAGCAGGACCTCACAGCAAGGAGGAGATAAGCAGACACAGAAAAAGCACACAGTGAATGGACACAGCAAACACAAGCAGCAAGGGGGGGATAAATAAAAAAAAAAAAAAAGAAAGAAAAAAAGAATGGCAAGGAGTTTCATGAGCACTCTTCTGAGAAACAACTCCTTTGCCCAGCTGTAAAATCGAAGATGCTCTTGGATTTACACCCTTCTCTGGTGTATATTCTAATGGGTGAGGGAATAGGGTCAAAGCAGGAGGCAAATGAAAGAAAAAGTCTTGTTTTCCAGGAGATTGTTAGTCTCGTTCTCAATCCCTAACAAATGCAGCTCCCCACTATGTTTATTATGGAAGTCTAAACATGGACATCTGATCTCTGCTCTAAAATGCCAGAATTTCTTTAACCAACTAAGGATTCAGGTAGAATGGGTGGAGACTGCTATTCATTTATGCAGATTCCTTTATGCACAAATTTGACATGACATGACAACATGATCTCAGTTAAATCCCCCTATAATACCCCATTGTACAGATGAGCAAAGTGAGGTAGACCTAAAGGCAATAAGTAATTTGCCCGGGGTCACATGAATAATAAGAGATGGAATCAAGAATGAACCCAGTCCTGTGGTATTCCAGAGTCCGTGTTTTAATACCCATGCTATACTGATACTTTCTGCCTCTATTCTAACACTTCTAGTAAGTGATAACCCGCTATTTGGGGAGTAACAAAGGCAACTTTCTCTCCTTTTGACTGCCATGAAAAGTTAAACCTATAGCATTGAGTGATCTTTATGCAGCAATTTATAATTTACAAAACACTTATTTCATCTTCACAAAGATACCCTAGTGAGTTTATTCATACCCCATATTACAAAGAAGAAAACTAAGGCCTAGAGTCACTGAGTTAATTGTCTGAGACTCAAACTAGAACCAGGCTTTGCAATTCCAAGTCAAGGGGGTTTTCTACTCAGAACTTCATCTACTGAGTTGGCTCATTCCCTGTAGCTTCTCTTCCCATTGTTTCTAGTCTACAATGAAGGTGCAATTACGTAAAATGAATACAATTATAAGAATTTTTTTAAGTTACATTTAAGTACAAGTAGACAGTGATGTGTTATGTTTTGAACTGGGTAGTTATTTGGAATATAAGATGTATTTTTTTCATATTGGCAATGTAATAAAATCGGTAATATAAAATTGCTTCTCGTCACATTCAAAGCCCTGAGAAAGGAGACAGCACAGCAAAGAAGAAAAGAGAACGACACATAAAGGAAAAGATTTCCAGCCCCTTCCTGATACCAGCACAGGCGCCCACAACGCTGTACCTTACTCCTCATCCCGGGACACCTCACACCTTCCTGAGACCCCGGGCACCTGGTGTTCTCCCCCTAAAAGGGCACTTATGCTCGTTGCTAATTGTTGGTTGGCATCCTTGCTGCCTTCTCTGGGCTGAACTCCCTGAGATCAATGGTTGGGTGGCATTTGTCTCTGCATCCCCAGCACCTGGCACAGCACCACATGCATGGTGATCGCTCAACAGTGAACCGCACTGGATTGCCACAGCTCCCGCTCTCAACTCTGATTCTTCAGGCATAAGGAGCACTCTCTATTATAGAATTATGTACTTCTCTATCCTTTTTCACCCTTGGTCTCACCAAATTCTCAGTTCCGATCTGGGTTAAGTTAATGTATTTAACTTCATACTAAGAGATACAGTAGTATTTTTTTAAAAAAGAGAAGGTATTTATTAAAATGTTATTAAAATTAGAATATCATGCATGAAGACAAGGCAAAAACATGGAAAAAGTGAAAAGATATTTGGGAACCTGGGGTGAAGGGGGGTACATTAGGTTTTCTTGTCAGTCTCCCTCCAAAGTCGACACATGGCCCCATTCCTGACCTCACAGCCTTGTTCCTTCTTTTACTAATGAACCTACAGATTTTCAAAATGTACTCTCTTTCTGGGAAGCAGATGTGGCTCAGGCGACTGGGCTCCTGCCTACCACATGGGAGGTCACTGATTTGGATCCCAGTGCCTCCTAAAGAAGACAGTGAGCTGGTACTATGGGCAGGTGTGGCAAGCTGAGGTGACAAGATGATGCAACAAGAGACATGGGGAGGAAAAACAATGAGAGACACAACAAAGCAGGGAGCAGAGGTGGCTCAAGCAATTAGGCACCTCCCTCCCACATTGGAGACCTCAGGTTTGGCTCCTAGTGCCTTCTAAAAAGAAACGAGGAAGACAGACACAGCAAGTGCAAACAACAAGGGGAGTGGGGAGAAATAAATAAAATAAATCTTTAAAAAAAGAAGTACTCTCTTTCACCTCTTGAAGTCTTCATGGCCACAGCAGAGAGAGTGGCTCCTATATATGGAGAAACAGGCATGCTCTTTTCTAAGTATGGATCATTTGTAAATACACAAAACTTATTGAAGGGATTTCACTGTCGGAACTGAAGTCCCATTTTTAGAGTGAGGCCCACACTGGAGCTGAGAAGCCATTCTTTTGCATGTGAATGGTTTAGTCATGAGCACACAAATTGAGATCCCTCCAACTACTATCTCCCTTAGAAAGGAAGTTACTGTTAGCTGTTCTGGAAGCAGGGTCACAGCTTTGGGGAGAAGCTATATTCAGTTCCCTTCTGTGATTCTGGAAGCTGTGTTCTGCTGTCCAACAAGCGTCAAAGATTTTTTCTAATCTCTATGTGACTATTGTTAGTGAATTTCATTATAAGTTTTATTCAAATACTTATTGCTGGGCCATGGGAATTTATTTATTTTAACTTGATTTTTTGAGTTATAATGCTATGTGCTACAATTCAGCTTAACTGGAATCGGGTACAAACAAAAATTAAGTCATGAAGAAAAATTATTTTTTTAACTATGAAGAAGAAATAATAAAATGAAATAAGGATGAGTCTTTCTAATAAGTATGAGACAACCTTATGAAACATTGGAACAGTCTCAAAATGCCGTTTAACTTGGCAAGTATAGATGTGAAAAATGTTTTTCTAATATTTTCTAAAACTTTATCCTAAAAGAGAGGGTATTCCTTTAAAAGTTTTTAGAGTTAGTTTTATTTTTTACTCATTTTCTTCCTAGGCCTTTCTAATTATGTTTTTCTTCTTTAGAAACAGGAAATCATGATTTGTCCAAGTTCAAATGAGCACAAATCTTCTATGAAACAGGCATTTTCTTCTCCTGTACTTCTCCATCTCCAGACAATATTTTGTCATCTTCTGGAATGTTGTGGGAGTACGTGCTTTCCTTAGTAACTTCTGGGTTAGGTAGACATGGTTAGAAAAACATCTGATACTAATCTGGATGCTTTTATGGCCCAGTAAAGAAGAAAAGCTACTTAACATAGAAAGGCCTTTTGTAGCACAAAAAACAAAGACAATAAGAGTTTTGTGAAACAATGAGGGCAGAAGCAGCACTAGCTACTGCTAAGAATTTCTTGATTTATGAGACACCTGGTGTGGTGAATTGTAAAAAAGATTTGATTCTTTTTAAATGCAGCTCATTTTCAATGCCATTGGATTTCTCCATTTTAAAAGAAATTTTAATTGTTTTTAAATAACAGATTTTTTTATTTGAAAAAGCTTAAAAAATTTCTACCTTCGTAAACCCAGTCTGTTATTCCATTATATATTACATCTTCTTTACCAGTCCATGTGATCCTGTGACTTGGTAAATTTGGTTCGTTTTTAACATAAACATCATTTTTCCAAACGTATGCCTAGAAAGATGAAAAAAAAAAAAAGATTTATATCATAATAACATGTTATATTTTATTCCAGAGTTTTAAAAAAACATTTATCAATAACTGTGTCCTAAAAAAATTTTTTTGGTATGCAAGTGTAATTATTACCATAGATTGCATATTTAATTTGAGCAAGGTGAAGAGTTATTTACTCCCTTGCTCACATTCCGAAATTGTAAGTATATTATCTTTATCCCCCAAATAACCCTAAAAACATTCTTAATATGTTAAAAAGAAGGAGCTCACAACTACCACTAATTGGATGCTAACGTGTGGCAAAACCTAGAAGGCTGACCAATTCCATAGTATGATGTGTGCTTGCACATTTCTTTGTTTTGGGGCATGGGGGACGGCAATGTAGAGGGAGCCCAGTTGTATGCTGGGAAGAAGTTCAACTGTAGATAAACATCTGTCTTCCTGTTTAGATTCCTTTGAACTTCTAACATTCTCCCAGCAATGTAGAACATGAAAATATATCTCCAGTGACCTAGACAATCACAGCACTAGTGGAAGGCAGGTGTGATTCTTAAAAAGACCTAAGTAGAGATAATTAAGACATGAGAAACATTTTCCCAGTGAAAAAACAATTCCTTAATAAGTAGATCAGAAACTTTCAGAAGTTGTATTTACTGTATTAAGCTAATAATACATTATGTTAGGTGATAACACTATAATTTCTGGTAAAGTATTAACTTCCTAAAATGACAGCCTGGTATCAAGATTAGTAGTGTCCACTTTTGAAATATTTTTCTGACAACAGGAACCACTCACTAACCAATTTATGACCCTCTGGTGACCATGTGATCCACTGTGTGTTGTTTGGAATTCTTTCATCTGTAATCAGTTGCCTGGAAAAAAAAAAAGATAAAAAGGAAATGGTGCCAGAAGTATAAATCACAGTGAGATTTTCTTTTTTTATTGCACTAGAAAAGCCTAATAGATTTTATGGGGAAGTCACTGACCTTTTATTTAAATCATAAATGTCATATGAAGCTGTGTAGGAATGCCTCCATTGCTGTAAAAGAGAACAGACATTTCAGGCTTCCATGCTTCTTGATAGTTTGCCACTTGCTATAGTAGCTCAAGAGGAGAGATAAGGTAATATATCATTGTATAATTCTCAAATTTTATCATATGTTATAATTCCCTGTGTAGGTTTTTGGAATTAGGAAGTATCTTAGAAACCATTACTACAAACTCCTCTGGACTTCATCTATAATGCTCTGGCATCACTTCCTCCAAGAAGCTGTCCCAGGTCCCCCAGTGGACCAAAGTGCACTTTCTGTGCACAGATTATTCTTAACATTTACTATAATATGTTAAGATCACCTGTTTGGGAAAAATACAAATTTTTACTTTTCATCCATCATGCTGGGAAAATATTTAAAAGATTTGTAATTCTATTGCTGGTCTGATAGGGATAAATGGTTACTTTTGTGCATTGCTGATGAAAATGTGAAAGGTTATAGACTTTTTGAAAGCCACCTGGCAATATATATTAAGATGAAAATATAAATACAATCAATATTTTAAACAATCATTTCAAGAAGCTAAAAAGTGAAAAGCAAGCTAAATCCAAAGAAATTAGAAGAAAATAATAAAAATAAGAGCAGTAATCAGATAGAAAACAGAGAAAAATCAAGTCTTTGAAAAGATTAAAAAATTGCAAATATAGCAAAAAAAAAAA
>JAQZBX010030859.1:0-12752 GCA_029593785.1 Cabassous unicinctus
CTCAATGATATATCTGTCACATCACTAGCCAGAAACAAAATTTAGGAACAGACAGCTCCGAATTATTACAATATTAAAATATTAATCTATACAATGTGCAACAAAGGTTATCAAGAAAAACAAAGACACAAGAACTTATGGCCAATTCAAAGGAACAGGATAAGACTTAATAAATTATCAATGAAGAAGACCAGGTGTTTAATACTGAGAAGAAAGTATTAGTGAATTCAAAACAAGACAATGAAATGACTCAGGCTGAAGAAGAGAAAGAAAAAAAAAGCATGAAAAAAATTGCATAGAGCCTAAGAGAGAAGTTGGGCACCCTAAAGAATACCAAAGTAGCAAAAACAAGAGACTGAGAAGAAAAAAGAGAAAAAAGCAGATGGACTGTTCAAAGAAATAATGGCAGAAAACTTCTTTAATTTAGAAAAAGACTTGAATACACCTTCAAGGATTCCAATGAACAAGAAACTAGATAAACTTGAGAACAAATATGTGAGACATATCGAGTCAAATTGCAGAATGAAATGATAAGGAAAGAGTTCTGAAAGCTGAAAGAGAGAAGCAGCATGTTATGTAAAAGGAAGTGCTTATACATCACACCCCAGGACAGTCCTCCCTGACACTGAAGGATTATTTTACCAAAAGCCAACTAGTGATGCACTTTGAAAAAGACCTTGAACAAAAGGGGGAAATATTAAATACATAAAGTGTTTTTACAGCAAAAGATTACAAAGTAAGTTGGAGGTTATTCCAGAGGTTACAATTATGCACAACTCAGCAGGATCTCTCTAACTGCCACAATAAACAGTGCCTCAGGCAGTCTTGTTCCTGAGTGCTTTTGGGACATCTGGACAATATGGGCAGAGCAGACAACCCTAGGAAATTGGCAACCAGATGGTGGACCTTACTTTAGAATATATGATAATCTATTTTCCCCAAATAACAGAATTAGACTCATTTATAATTTCCCTATGAATGGTTCTTCTGCCCCTTCTATTTGAATCTATAATTAGCATACATCTCTTAAATATATATCCCAGAATACTTAAATCTTTGGGCCATTCATATGCCAGTTTAGCCCTGAAGCTCAGCAGAGTTGCAGCCAATACCTACTCTCCAGTTCATTGCACTTGCCCAGGACAATTAGCAAAAGGAAGACTATGGACAATGCCCATCCCAAAAAACAGAGAGCACCTACAACTCCAAGGAAGACAGTTCTATCCATCCTGCTCCATGGGATATAAGCCTCCTCTCAGCTGAAAGCAGAGCAGACATTACCATCCCCAACTCTTCAAGATTGAAGAATGAACTATCATAGGAGGGGAAATGAAACTCTGGACAAAAGTAGACTTATTGTTATTATAGTCATGGAAGAACTTGTAACATTGATATAAAGATTGGTCTGAAGGAAGCACGAGAGGGAGAGAATAGGTGTAGCATGGGAACATTTTTGGGACATTGGAATTGTTCTGCATGATACTGCAATGATGAAACAGGCTATTGTACATTTTGTCAAAAACCTATAAACTTGTGCTGTGCAGAGTGTAAACCATAATATAAACTATAAACCTTGTTTAGTAGCAATGCTTCAATATTTGCTCATCAATTATGACAAATATACAACACTAACGAACGATGCTATTAACAGGGGAAAATGTGAGAGGAAGAGGGGTCGGGTATAAGGGAATCCCTTACATTTCGATGTAATTTTTCTTAAATCTAAATGTTCTTTAAAAATAGAGTTTGAAAAAAGAAAAAAAGAGGAAGTCCCTATAAAATGTAGTGCTGATTTCTTATCAAAAAACATAGAGGACTGAATGCAGAGGAATAAAATATTTATGTGCTGATGAAGAAAATTTCTACTGAGAATTGTATATCTGATAAGACTGTTTCCAAAATGAAGGTGAGAGTAAGACATAAACAGGGAAACAAAAGCTGAGGGAGATCATCACCACTACTGGTGCCCTACAAGCAATGCTATAGGGAGTATGGCATACTGATAAGAAAGAACCCTAGACAGTGAGTTAAGGCAGCAAAAAAGAATAAAGATCTTTGTTGTAGGTAGCCACTTGGGTATGCACTGAAACAGCAGAAAGCAACAGTAATGAAACATATTGGTACTTTTGAAGGGAGAACTAGATGGTTCTCTGATCTAGTAACAAATTTCAATCCTTGACATTTAATAATGGATTGAACATCAAGATATAGGATTGATAAGAAAATGAAAGTCATGAAAAACACTATAAATCAACCAGAGCTAATAGACATACATAGAACGCTTCATATACAAGAGCCAAATAAACATTCTTCTCTAGTGCATGTGGGCCATTCTTCAAGGTAGATCAAAAGTTAGGCTACAAAACAAGATTTAATAAATTTAACAATATTGAAATCATACAATGACTCTTCTCTGACAGCACTGAAATGATGCTGGAAATTAGTAACAGCACAACTGGAGAATTTTCTGATTTGTGGAAATTAAGAAGTGTATTATTATTATACAGTGGTAAGAAGAAATGAAGTCATGAAGCATATGACAACATGACTAAACGTGGTAGACATTATACTGAGTGAAGCAAGACAGAAACAAAGGGACAAATGCTGTATAATTGTGCTAATATGAACTAATTATATTGTGTATACTCATGGAGTTAATAATTAAAATATAGGTCACTAGAAAATAGAAAGAAGGTAGAAAATGCAAAGCTAAGGGTTAATCTGTGCAGAATTGGTAGAAACGTTTGTAAATCTTTGGAAATGAACAGAATTGGTGAAAGCATATCGAGGTGTTTGTAAGTAGCAGTGCTATTATATAGGTATGACAGTGATTTTAAGGGGAAGACTAAGGTCATGTATATTACTATAAGGAAAGCTAAACATTGTAACATGGGACTGTATAACATAGTAAAACCTCATGTAAAACACGAATATGGGTGATATTGCATATTTTACAAAATATAAATACAAATATACTAGAAAGAAACAAAAAGAATAGCAGCTATGTACAGCAGGGTCAGCATAGAGAGATTGAGAAGTGATGAGTTTTGATTGTTTGTATTTTGCTTATTAATATTATTATTGGAATAATGAATGTGCTCTAAGAATGATTAAAGTAATGAATGCACAAATATATGATTGTACTGAACACCAATGATTGTACACTTTGGATTGATTTATGCTTTATTAAAAAATAAACAAAATAAATAATAAAATTGATTTATCAAGAAAAAATGTATATTCTTAAAGAAACAATGGGTCAATAAAAAATAATAAAGGTAAATAGGAAATATCATGAAATGAATGAACAAAACAAAGCATGCCAAATCTTACAGATGCAATAAAGCAATATTTATAACTCCTGAACACTTACAACAAAAATGGATAAAGATCTCAATAGGAGACCTAACTTCACAACTTGAAGTAATAGAACTAGAAGAGCAAAATAAACTACAAGCAAGCAGTTGGAAGGAAATGGAAAAGATTATATTGGGGATAAATAAAATAGAGAATAAAAACACTATAGAGAAGGTCAAGGAAACCAAAAGTTGTTTCTTTGTAAAGATCAGTAAAATCAATCAAGTTTTAGCTAGACTGATGAAGAAAAGATGGCAGAGAACATAAATAATAAAAATCAGAAATGAAAGGAATGACATTACCATCAACATCATAGAGGTTAAATGAAGTGTAAGGGGATACTATGAACAATTGTGCCCCCCAAATTAGATAAAATATATAGAAATTAACCAATTCCTGGAAAGACACAAAATTCCTAAACTGAATAAAAAAGAAATAGATCATATTACAGCACAATGATGACTAAAGAGATCAAATCAGTAATCAACTACCCCATTTTCAAACAAAGAAAATCACAGGGTTCACCAGCAAATTTCAACAAACATTCCAAACCACAATTCTGTTTATATTCCTTCCAAAACCTTAATTGGAGGGAAAACTTCCTAACACAGACTATGTGTTGAGCATCACCCTAAAACCAAAGGCAGATAAAGATACCAAAATAAAATTATGGCCAATATTCTTTATGAACATAGATATAAAAATCCTTAGCAGAGTTCTAACAAACTGAATCCAACAGAGCATTAAAAGAATTATACATGATTAAGTGGGATTTATCACAATATGCAATGGTGGTTCAAAATAAGAGAGCAAAATAATGTAATATACCACATAAAAAGAATGAAGTAAAAAACAAACAAAACAAAAAAAAGAACATGACTTTTAAAATTTATACCAAAAATCATTTGGCAAATCATGCACCCTTCTTGTAAAAACACAAAAACACTGGAAATGTTTGCCCTATGCCTATCCCTTTAGTTTATATTTGAAGCACATAATGTCTTTTCTAGGGATCATAGGTCCACAGACAGAGGGGAATTGTGCCCCAGGGTACACCATATCCATGACTGATTTCGATTAGACTTTGTACTTACCATTGATAATGAAATGATTTAAGGCTTTCAGAATATTGTGATGGAATGAATGTATTTCATATAAAGAAATAATGTCTTTTTTGAGTCCAGAAGGTGCAGTGTGGTGGTTTGAAGCCTTTTGTATCCCAGAAAAATATGTTATTAAATATAGGCAGAAAAAAGCCAAAAGGAAGGCACTAACAAGATGATGTTTTCTTCCTGTGGATTGTGGCTTTCAGAACCTGACTGCTGGTGATCTTCCTCAGTTTGCCACATGTCAAAACAAATGGAGGTGTCTCCTGATCTCTCTCTTCTCTTCTGGGTTCTGGTGATGTTCAGCTGCTTCCTTCCTCTGGCTTATCTCACACTGTCTGAATTTCTTCTACCTATTAAAGACTCCATAAAAGGATTAAGACCCATCCTGACTGGAATGAGCCACACTTTAGCTGTAGTAACCTCATAGATTGACATGTGGCAAACTGAGGAAGAAAGATCACCAGCAGTCAGGTTCTGAAAGCCACAATCCACAGGAAGAAAACATCATCTTGTTAGTGCCTTCCTTTTGGCTTTTTTCTGCCTAAAAACATGAGTGAATAAATTTCCATTGTTCAACAAGTCTAGCCAGGAACCTAAAGCAAAGAGTAAAATCATAAATATCCAGAAAGTATTGAAAAAGAAGCAAAAATTAGAGCTCTAAAAGTTCCTAATTTTAAATTTATTACAAAGCTACAGTAAGAACCAAAATTATTAAATCTGTTGGAGATTGGATTATGCACCAACCAAAAAAAAAATTGTTCTTGACTTTAGCCATTACTGTGGATGTGAATCCATTTTAAATATGAGCTTTTGAATATGGCATTTTTAGTAAGGTTATGGTCAAATGCTTCAGTTTGGTCTTTAATCCAGTTATTGGAGTCCTTTGTAAGCAGAATGAAGTTCAGGTAAAATGCAAAAGCCACAGAAGAAGATGGAAGTCAGTGGAGCCCAGAGTAGAAAGGGTGACATGGCCATATGCATTGCCACATGACAGAAAAGATAAGGTAAAGCATCACTGGGAGCTAGCCACAGAACATGACAGTGTTTGGGGAGAAAGAATCACCTTTCTGTCACCTTGGTTATGGACTTCTGCCAGCTTCACATGCATGAGCCATTAAATTCCTTTTGTTAAAACCACATTGTGGTATTTGCTTTAGCTGCCAGGAATCTAAGACAAACTCCTAGAAGGCAGAGTAGAGAAATCAAAAGCTTAGGAACAATGACAACACAAATAGATAAAATGTGCTTCATCACAGATACAAACTCTTGTGCTTCAAAATTCTTTAATATGAAATTAATTTTAAAAATTCACATGACAGAATAGTAGAAAATATTTGGAAATCACATATCAGATAAATGCTTATTATCCAGAATATATTGAAAACTCCTATAACTTGACAACAAAAAGAAAAATGACAGAATTTTAAAATGGGCAAAACTTGAAGAGTTTTCTCCAAAGATGATATAATTCATCAATATGCACATTAAAAGATGCACAACATCATTCTCAATAGGCCAATGAAAGTCCAAAGAAAAATAAGATACCATTTCACACCCACTAGAATGCATACTATTAAATACAGAAAATAATGAATGTTGGAGAAATATGGAGAAATGGGAATAATACTTCATTGTTGGTATGAAGGTAAAATTATGATGGTGCAGCTGTTGTGGAAAAGTTAGCGTTTCCTCAGAATGTTAATTATAGAAATACTGTTGATCTAGATATCCCATTTCGAGGTATATATCATAAAGATGTTATATCATGGACTCTAACTGATATTTGCACACTGGTGTTCATGGCAGCACTATTTACATTTGACAAAATGTGGATGCAACCCAAATCTCTATCATTTGACTGGATAAGCAAAATTGGTATATACATACAATGGAATATTATTCAACCATAAATAGGAATAAAGTTCAACAGCATGTAAGAATTTGAGGATATCATATTAAGTCAAATAAGGAAAACCAAAAAAGCCAAATATTGTGTGATCTCACTGATAAGAAATAATGAGAATATGCAAATTTTTAGAATAATAAACTGGCATATGGGTTACGAGGGTCAGGGTTGTGGATGGAGTTGGGAAAGGGGAATCAAGGGTTAATTGCTATAGGGTCTGTTTAGGTGATGGAAAAGTTTTGTTAATGGATGATGGTTATGGTAGCACAGGATGACTATTAACACCACTAAATTCTACATTTGCAAGTGGTTAGAATGCAAAATTTTAGGTTTTATATACATTACAAAATAAAAATTTTTAAGAACCACAGAATTTTACAACACCACAGTATTCCCTAAAATAATCTATGCAGTACAGTTAACAGTTTATTTATAGTAATTTTTTTCAATAAATGTAAAAAAAAAAGCATTTTTCATTATCGTATAGTTTACTTTGCATTTCCATAATTTCTATTTGTTCATTTATTCATTATTCTGCTTTTTTTTTCTGTTGTGATTTTTCCTATACTTCCTCATTGGATCATCTTTTCCTTAAGTTATTAAGCATATGTTTAAGGCTGTTTTAATGTCCTTGAATGCTAATTCAAATTTTACTTTCATCTTGAAATTTGTTTCTATTAATGTTTTTTTCATTAATATGGTTCACATATTCTTACTTTGTCTTATGTTTGGTAATTTTTTATAATATGCTGTATTTGGTACATGATACATTGTAGGAATTCTAGATTATATTGTCAGTCAGGGATATTGAGTTTTATCTTGGACAGTAATAAATTACTGGCAATGCTTTGAACCTCTTAGGCTTTACATTATTCTTTGTTAATGAACATCTATTTTGTTTTATCCTCAGTCATAGGTCATGGTATTTACTAAAGAGCATTGTTCGTAAATCCAACTTCCCCCAGCACTTAGTAAACTCTGGTATTTATGTTCTGCTCTCCCTACAGCACATATTTTGGTATGTTGCTACTCCATCTGCACATATACAGCTCAGCCTTCAGCTAAGGATCTACAGAGAATCCCAATATTAATATTTAGTTCACTTCCTTTGGATACGCTATTTTCTATGTTCCTACTTCTTCAACTGGTGGAAACTCCAATATCTGCCTCTTCAGCTATGCAAACTCTGCTGGTACTCTGTATCTCCCTGCTCAGCAAGCAGTACAGAAAGGCAGGATATAAGTGCATCCCAACCCATGTATTTCCATTATCTCATACATAACTGAACCATTATGTCAATTTCCAATTCCTGAAAATAGATTTCGTCTGCATTTTGTTCAAGTGTCTTCTTCTTTATGATGGTCAGTGAATTCCCTTGCCATTTACTGTAAATGCTAAAGACAAAATCTGATCAAAGACTTTAAATTTCTTCTCATTTAAATGACAATATAGTTTAATCCTCTAGCTCATTACATTTTTCCCTATTTTTGTTATCAGACTTTTTCCTTTCATAGTTTATTCTCACTTTGTTTTACTTATTAAATAATAGCATTTTACCCCTCTTTCATTTTAGATAAATATTATTCAATTTTATTTGTTTTTAATTCATTGTTTTTCTATTTTATCATTTTATTTATCCCATATTTTTGTTTAAAAATTTGTTCGTTTTATTCTAGCACCTGGAAATAATGGATTGCTTTTAATTATTTGTTATTTGATTAATAACACAAGAATTTAATATTTCCATTATTCATCTGAATGTCACTTTATTATACATGCAGGTCTATAAGTTATTTATATTGGCATCCATTATATAAATATTCTAGAGCTAAATACTTTAATGTCTATTTTTCTGAGAAAAATTCAAGATTGCATTTTTAGTTTTATTTATTTTGAATTTTCAAATTGAAATTCTTGACGATTTTATGCTTTGAATATTTAATATAAAATACATTGTATTTTTCTTAGATAATGTAACTCCATTACTTAAACTCTGAAAATTTATTGAAATTTTTTACCTAATTGTAATGAATTTTTATAAATAACTTGTTAAGATGCTGGGAAAGAACGTTCCCAATATTGTTATGTTATGTAAATTTAAAATGATCAAATATATTATTCAGAGTTTATAAGTTTTATTGTTGGATTAATTATATCCTAGAAATGCTTTATTCAATTGCCACTTCATTTAATTAACTTATTTGTTAAACATTTTATTGAATATCTATAATGTACTGCATAGACAGTGTAATAAATAAAAGATCTTTCACCTCTTGTGCCTGAGATTCTAGGGTCCATGGATATATATTCCTCTGTATATATACAGCGAAATATACCGAAGTAAGCAATATGCCATGTTAGATGTGAAAAGTAATATATAAAAAGATAATATAATAAAGACTATTGGATGAGAGATGTGGGACAAGAGCATGACAAAGCACCTGGAAATTGTTTGGTCAGGTCAGACCTCAATAAAAAGTTGGTATTCGTTCAGCGACTTGAAGGGGAATATTTAGTCACACTATTTCATGAGAAGAACATGTTCCAAACAGGGGAATACCAGTGAAAAGCCCTAGTGACTGAGGAACTGGGAGGAGGTCCATCTAATAAGAGTGACATTCTCTAGTGTGGAGTGGGTGTATTAATCAACAAAGTCCATGTATTTGGATGTTGATAACTGCTCTGCAGAAAGGCTAAGCAGCGGTGTACATGGAGATAGACAGGGTTGCAAACTTCAATATAATTTATAGAAATGTATAATTTATAAATTTATAGAAGATTGCACAAAGATTGTCATATTTGGACAACCTAAAAGAAGTGGAGAGTCATTCAAATATTTGTAGGAAGTGAGTCTCAGACAAACAGATTAGCTAAAATAATGTTCTGTAATATTAGTTTCTATGTGCTTATATATATAAAAAAGATAACATTTTTAAATGTTATATTGTATCAGATATGAAAAGTAGAAGGATGATCAACAAACCCATCCTTATAACTATTTAAATCATAATAAAGATCAGTAGATTCTGAATGCTTGTGTGCATGTTACTATTGACAAAACAAATATATTACATGAGCTAAAGGATGGTCACATGAATTCTAATGATTTTGTTATAATACAAATTTTGTGAGGAAACATTTGCTAATTATAAAAAATGAATTTCATGATAAAAGTTCAAGTACATGAGGTTCCTTTATTTAGAAACAAAATTGAAATATTTAGAGGAAATTCTGTATATCGTTATTGTTTTATGTATTTAATGAGTCTGAGTTTGCCTACTTTGTCAATCAAATGCTTTGCTATTTTAAATAGGAGAGTTTACATATTCATTTAAATGTTGTTCACAGACTCAATCAATGTATCACATACAAAACATTCAAGTGCATTTTGATCACATTTTAGCATAAGTAAGGATGTATTTATAGATGCATGAATTCATGCATGTGTGCATAAATTTTCTTTTGTTTTTGTTTGCTTTGGAAAGCACAGTGATAATTCATCAGGGTCAAGGATGCTGTCACATGCATGATTTATCTTTCTTTATTATTTGGATAGTCTTGTACATATTCATATTCAAAAAATACTAGTTTAGCCAAAATTTAATTTCTTGAATTCTTCTCCAAACCATTCATATATATATATATTAAGTATGGCATTAAAATTTATAGACGTATTCTTTCACAATGATATGTATTGTGAATAGGGGAATTAAAGTAACCATAATTATTCATTGTATATATGACTTAAATACTTGGGCTCAATTGTTTAGAAAGATCTCATGTATCATGTATGAAAAATAAACTTTCTGTACACAAAAACGTCTTTAGTCTTGGGAATGACTGAAAGTACCTCATGTAGTGAGATCTGTGTGTGTAAGTTTACATATACCTTTCTTAAATTATATTTTATTTCAAAAGTAGTTTTAAATGGCATAAAAGTTACATAACAAATATAAGAGATTCCCGTATGCCCCACTCCCTCCCCTTGTCACACTTTCCTACATTAACAACATCCTTCATTAGTGTGGTATATTTATTACAAATGATGAACACATATTGAATCATTGCTACTAACCATGGACTACAGTTTATATTGTATGTTACACTCTGACACAAACAATTTTGTAAGTTATGACAAAAAATATAATGGCCTGTATTCGTCACTTCAATGTCATGCAGTACCAATCTAATGTTCCAAAAATGCCTCCACATTACACTTTTCTTCCCACTCCTATCCCTCAGAAACTCTGGTGGTCACTGCCTTTATATCAGTGATAAGAGTCCTTCCATTGCTAGAATAATATTCAGTCTATAGTAGAATAATAAGTCTACTTTGGTCTATTTTTCATTCCTGAATCTTGAGGATTTTGGGATGCTGATGTCACTCTGCTTGTAATTGAGAGGGGGCTTAGATCCCATGCTGTGAATGGATGAAACTATCTTGCTTGCAGTTGCAGACACTCTCTGTTCTTTGGGATGGGCATTGTCAATTATCATCTCCTTGTTAGTTGCCGGGGTGAGACCAATGAATTGGAGAGTAAGTGTTGCAACTCTGCTGGAATTCAGGGTTCAACTGGCACATGGACAAAGATTTAAGTCTCCGGGACACATATTTTTCAAGTAAAGTGGTAATTATATGTTCAAATAAAAGGGTCAGAAGAACCATGTGTAGAGAACCTATAATTGAGACTAATTCTGTTTTCTTTGATTTCCTTTAACAATGTTGGGTAGTTTTCTGTGAACAAGTCCTTTACATCTTTAGTTATTAGGTGTTTGATTCTTTTAGTTTCTATTGCAAATGGGATTTTTTTCTTGATTTCCTTCTCAGATTTCTCATTATTGGTGTAGAGAAATGCTACTGAATTTTGCATGTTGATATTATACCTGGCCATTTTATTGAACTGATTTATCAGCTCTAGAAGATTTTTGTAGATTTCTGAGAGTTTTCTATATATAGGATCCTGTCATCTGTAAATAGTGAAATGTTTACTTCCTTTCCAATTTGGATGCCTTTTATATCTTTTTCTTGCCTAAGTGTTTGAGCAAGTGCTTCCAACACGGAGTTATATAACAGCAGTTACAGTGGGCATCCTTGTCTTCTTCCAGTTCTTAGAGGGAAAGTTTTTAGCATTTCACCATTAAGTATGATATTAGCTGTGTGTTTTTCGTATACACCCTTTATCATGTTGGGAAAATTTCCTGTTATTCCTATCTTTTGAGTGTCTTTATCAGGAAAGTGTTTTGTATTTTGTCAAATGCTTTTTCTACATTAATAGAGATGATCATGTGATTTTTACTTTATGTTAATGTGGTATATTACATTGATTCTTTTATGTTTATCCATCCTTGCATACCAGGGATGAAACCCACTTGGCCATGATATATAATTCTTTTGAAATGTTATTGAATATGGTTAGCAAGTTTTTTGTTGAGGATTTTAACATCTAAGCTCATTAGAGAGATTTGTCTATACCTTTCTTTTCTTGTTGCATCTTTGTATGGCTATGGAATTAGGGTGATGTTGTTATCATAGAATGAATTAGGCAATGTTCCCACCATTTCTTTTTTTTTTTAGAAAAGTTTAAGTAGAATTGGTGTTAGTTGTTTCCAGAATGATTGGTAGAATTCACCTGTGAAACCATCTGGTCTTGCACCCTTCTTAGTTGGCATGTCTTTGATGCCTGATTCAGTCTCATTACTTGTGATTGGTATATTGAGTTCATCTAATTCATTTTTCATCAGTGTAGGCTGCTTCTGTGTTTCTAGAAAGTTGTCCATTTCATCGAAGTTTTTCATCTTGTTAGCATACAATTTTTCAAAGTATCTTTTTATGATAGTCTTTATTTCTTTGGGGTCAGTGGTGATAACTCCTTCCTCATTTCTTATTTTCTGTATTTGTATCTTCTCTTTTTTTTCCTTTGTTAGTCTAGCTACAGGTTTGTCAATTTTATTAATATTTTCAAAGAACCAGCTTTTGGTTTTGTTAATTTTTTCTAGTGTCTTTTCTTTTATCAATTTCATTTAGCTCTCCTATATTCTTTGTTATTCCCTTCTTTCTGCTTGCTTGGGTTTAGTTTGTTGGTCTTTTCTTAATTCCTCCAAGTGTGCAGTTAGGTTTTTGATAAATCCCTGGATCTAAGATGAGTTTCTTGTAGACATAATACAGACGGATGGGTCATATTTTCCTTACCCATTCTGCCAATCTGTGTATCTTGATTGGAGAGAATAATCCACTGACATTTTATGTTATTACTGTTAAGACACAACTTACATTAGCCATATATTCTCTAGGTTTATATATGTCACGTGTTGTTTTTATTTCTCTTTTTATCTTTTTGGTTATCCTTACCAATAATCTTCAAACCTACTTTCTTGTCCAA
>JAQZBX010030859.1:12852-26717 GCA_029593785.1 Cabassous unicinctus
TTTTTTTTTTTTTTTCTATTAGCACCTTAACTATGTAATCTCACCTACTTTTTGCCTCCATGCTTTCAGATGAGAAATCAGCAACTTTAAGTTTTTGAGCTTCCCTTGTATGTGATGGATCTCTTTTCTCTTGCTGCCTTCAGTATTCTCTCTTTGTCTTGAACTATGGACAATTTGACCTAGTGTATGTGTTGGGGTTTTCCTGTTAGGATTTATATTGTTTTGGGTGTGCTACACTTCCTGTACATGTACATTCATATCCCTCAAAAGATTTGGGACATTTTCAGCCATTATTTACTCCAACACTCCTTTGTCCCCTTTCCCTTCTCTTCCCCCGCTGGGATGCCTATAATGCATATGTTTTTGCATTTCATGTTGTCCTTCAAATCCCTAAGTTCTGCTGGATTTTTTCTATATTTTTATCTATCTGTTCTACTATCTATCTGATTTTAGCTCTACCTTCTTCTGTATCACTGATTCTCTTCTCTGCCTTTTCAAATCTGCTGTTATGTGCTTCCAGTGTATTTTTTATTTCTTTCATTGTGCCATTCACCACCATCAGATCTGTTAGCAATTTATATATTTTTACAATTTCTTCAGTATATTACCTCATTGTCTTCCTAATATCTTTAATCTTTTCCTTCACTTCATTAAGTTGATTCATGATATTTGTTTGGTTATCTCTGATTAGTTGTTCCATATTCTTCATCTCTTCCTGTTTTTTAGTTTGTTCAGTAGACTGGGCCATGTTTTCCTGTTTCTTAGTATGGCTAATAATTTTTTGTTGGTGTCCAGCCCTGTGTTTATCTTGATGAGCTTATTAGGTTGCTTAGCTTCTCTTTCTACTCTAAGGTTTTATTTTGTGGTGTTTTTTCTTTTTTGTGTATTGAGGAACATATTCTTTTCATTTGGTTCCTCTTATTCTATATCCTTAGAGTAGTCTGTGTTATCTTGAAAAAAAATTAGGAACAGAGAAAAGGAAAGAGAAAAAGAATGATAGTAATAATAATAAAATTGCAGAAGAGGAACCATGCAAGAGCTAGGATAATAAATAAGTAATATGAGTTACAAATCATAAAAAATACAAAGGAAATAAGAATAAAAATGGTGGAATTGAAAAAAATGGTACAAGAAACAATAAAGAGAAAAAAAAAAGAATACATTAAAGGGCCAGAAAAATGATTAAAGAGGAAAAGAAAAAAAAAACAGAAAAAAAAGGGAGATAGAGAGGGAAAAAAATTAAAAAATGAAGGACAAACAAGAAGTGTAATGAAAAAGAAAAACAAAAACAAAGAAGACAGAAGATAAAAAAATGAAATAAAGAAAAGAAATAAAATAGGAAAAAATAAGTAAAAGAAAAAACGGTACAAAGAAATGAGAAAGACAAAAAACAAGAAACGGAACAACAATAATAATATAAAAAATTACAAAAAAATGGGGGAAATAGCCTTCTTTCTTAGGATCCTAGGGAGCTTCTCAGGCTGCTGGTGCTCATCAATCAATCACCCAACACCTTGCCCTCCACAGGTGATGTACCAGGTTTTATCAAATAAAATAAAGAAAGATAGAAAAAAGGAACCGATAAAAATATCAGATCCAAGAAGACCTAAAACAAGAAAAAAATCTCGATGTTCCCTGTCATAAGGTGGCACATGAGTACCTGATAACTTGGTGGATTCCCTTCTCTTGGTATTTACTGAAAATCAAATCTGGGACCTTGCATATCAAGGTAAAAATTCCTCCACTGAGTACAACACCACCACAGGTTAAGTATGCTTCTGAAACCTTATCTGGGTCTCCCTGCTCCTGTTCCCTCAGGTAACTTAGGCTTCCAGCAGTTGGCTGAACTGGGCTTGTTAGGCACCTGTCTCCATCCCCTCACTGACCTAATTCCTTTCTCTCCCATGGAACTTGGATGTGACAGCCTACATTATCAGATCACCCTTCCTCTCTCCCTGAGGCCATCTTAGGGCTGGTTGGGGTCTTTTTTAAGATTCTAAGGGGACTCAGCTAACCAAACTCACTGAAAAGAAACCACTGTCCACCTTCTTCCAGACCCTCATCCTCCCGGGGACTGCTCCCTCCCACTCAGCAAGCTGCAGTGAGCAAGGGGTTTTACCAAGGCTTTTTGCCTTGAGGGTAGAGCATAAGTACACTTTCCAGCCACAGAGATGAGTAACTCTTGGTTTTCCTCTGTCTTCTTTTTCTGTCTTGCCCCCTCCTGGATGATGCACAGCACCTACCCATTCTATATATCCCCAAGGCAGCTCCTTAGTGTATTTTTTTGCACTTTCTTCCCTGTCCTTTGTGAGAGTTGAGCTCTGCCTATCTATTTTGACCCCATCTTCCTGGAAGTTCCCATATTTGTTTTTTCATTTTTCTTTTCTTACATATTTTACATAGTTCTGACTTCTGGAGACTTATTTATACAATATAATAATTTATATTATAAAATTTTGTAATATAAGAGGACTTATCTACATGAAATTTAATATTGAATTGCTGTAGGACTATATTATGGTTACTATCTACCTATTCACTTATTCTTTAAAAAAATATTAGCAAAGTTATAGTTTTATGGGATAATCTTATAGAAAATACAGTGTTCTTATTTATCCTCTTATATAAACACAATGAATTTTTATAGTCATTTGTTAAAACTGAGGAAAGAATATTATTAAAGTTATAGTATTAATTATTATTTATCTTGCTTAAGGTTTTTTTCTTTGAGTCACAGTATATGCTTAATATTGGTTGTCCTGAAGATTTTTCACCATCACAGTTGAAACTTATTACACTGATTATATTTTATTCATTTCTTTTTCTACCGAGATTTTCATTCATTCTAAATATAATGCTGAGGTTTTAATGTGTGAAATATCATGGCTTTCACACCTTTTATTATTCTCAGGAGAAGAAAGCTGAGAAAGAGATAAGTGTGGTATTGTGGTAGAGGTCTGACTTATTCCAAAGAGTATGTAAGCTGGGCCTTCAAGATGAGGTGACACTGTAATCAAAATCTGAAAGAACTGATATAACAAGACACAAAAATTTCCTTTCAGTGACCCACTTTTAAAGATGAGCAGGCAATAAAAATTACCATTTGAGTGTACCCGTACCCTCTATTTCAAAAAAAGAGAGAAAAGAAAGAAATATTAAATTAAAATTGAATGTAACTGGACAAGGCAAGCAAAATTAAAATGAGTAAGGCAGAAACACTAAAAGGGAAATGCAAGTAAGGGAGGAACTTCAGGTGGATCTAGGTGTCAGAAAGTACTGTTGCCCATAATTTCTCAAGTGCACAGAGCAAACTAAGAAGGTAAAACTTGCATAGCTGTGGAATTCAAGTAACACAGTGTAAAAAGTGCTCAAGAATCAGGCTAGTTATTAGAATTAAAGTAGCTGACAATAAGATAATATTTTAAGGCCATCAAAAAAACACAATAGTGATTCCTGAGCAAGGAACTGGAAAAAACAACCTAGACCCATCCTTAACCTGTCTACACCTCTTTCAGATAGTCAAAATATCCATCACATTTAAACATAGAAGATTAAAGAATTATAATTAAATCCATATAATGAAGCAAAGATTAATTTATCTAACAGATAGCTTTATGATTTTTAAATATACTTCTTTATTTTTTCAAAAAAGATACTTAGACTACATATATGTTACAAAAAATGTAGGGGGTTCCCATAAGCCCCAGTCCCCAGCCCTCCCACATTTTCCCACATTAACAACATTTTTCTTTATTGTGGTACATTTGTTACAACTGATGATAACATTTTGGAAGCATTGCCACTAACTATGGATTATAGTTTACATTGTAATTTACAATCTCTCCCACACATTTTTGTAAGTTATTAGAAGATATAAATGACCTGTGTCTGTCATTGCAATGTCATTCAGGACAATTGCCAAGTCCTGAAAATGCCCTCAAATTACAGCTATTTTTTCCTCTCCCTCCCCTAAGAATCTTCATTGGCCACTCCCTCCACAACAATGATAAAAGTTCCTCCACTGCTAGAATGAAAATAAGACTATAGTAGAATAACAGTATGTCTACACTTGTCCATTGTTCATTCCCAAATACTGAGGATTCTCTGATGGTGATGCCCATGTTTTAGTCAGCCAAAGGGGTGTTGATGCAAAGTACCAGAAATCTGTTGTCTTTTATAAAGGCTATTTATTTGGGTTAGAGGCTTACAGTTACCTGATCATAAAGCATATGTTACTTCCTCACCAAAGTCTGTTGTCATATATTGGAGCAAGATGGTTGCTGATGTCTGTAAGTGTTTAGCCTTCCTCTTTCTCTCTTGGCTCTCTGGTCCCAGCTTCATCCAAATCAGCTGTAGTCTGGGATGATTCTCTTCTCTCTCCCAGGTCTCATTTCTCTCCAGACTCAGCTGCTTGGTTCTCTCCACAAGGTCAGCTGTAGACTATTAGAGTAATGGCTCATCTCTTTTCCCAGGGCATTTTCTGTGTCTAATGGAACCTTCTCTCTTTTCTCACATATCTGTTTCTCTGTTTGTTTATGACCTGGGGCTCCAGCTCAAAATCCCCAACTAAATCAAATGCCTTCTCTTTTTCTCAGGTTGTTCCCATTCAACAAGGAGGCAGGACTCAACATTCTACTGATGAGGCCCAATCGAACCCTTAATCATAATTTAATCAAGTTAGAGTGAAACCTCTGTGTCCAATACAATCTAATGTACCAGAGGAACAGACCAATTTAAAAACATAGTCCAATATCTATTTTTGGAATTCATAAAAATATCAAACTGCTACACCCACTCCAACTCTAATTGAGACGGGGCTTAGATCCCATGGGGCAGATGGATGGGAATATATTGCTTGCAGTTGCAGATTCACTCTTTTCTTAAAATGTTCTTTATTCATCTTCATTTCCTTCTTATTTGTCCTGAGTGAGTCCAGTGAACTGGACAGTAGGTGTTGAAAATTTCTTGAGATTCAGGATCCAGCTGGTACATGGATAGCCCAAACTCATAAGACATCTGCCCTGCCTATAGTGTCTGGATGTCCCAGAGCCCTCAGGAACACTGCTATTTGAAGCAATATTTACTTTGGCAGTCAATAAGATCCTGCAGGGATGTATGTATTAGTCAGTCAAAGGGGTGCTGATGCAAAATACCAGAAATCTGTTGGGTTTTATAAAGGGTATTTATTTGGGGTAGAAGATTACAGTTACCAGTCCCTACAGCATAAGTTACTTCCCTCACCAAAGTCTTTTGCCACGTGTTGGGGCAACATGGCTCCTGATGTCTGACAAGAAGAGGTCAGGCTTCTTGGCTTCTTCTCTTTCTGTGGCTCCACTTCTCCGCAAGCTCAGCTGCTGTTCTCTCTGTGTGCTTACTTCCCAGGCTCCATCATTAAAACTACAACTAAGTCCTTTACTCTGCCATGTAGTTTTATCTGTGAGTCCCCGCCCACCAAGAGGGCAGGGACTCAATGTCCTACTGGTGTGGCCCAATCAAAGCCCTAATTATAATTTAATCATGCCCAGGTACACTCCAGTTTACAAACATAATCCAATATCTATTTATGGAATTCACAAGCAATACCATACTGCCACACTCCGTCCTCCAAATTCTAAAAAGACATTAAAATATGAAGAGAGAAAAAAACTTAAATCAGTAATGATAAATACAGAATCATATCAAAATCAGTGTAAAGAAATACGGTTTGTCTTGGGACAAAATCCCTTTTAGCTGTAGACCTCTGAAACTTACAAAATCATTTACCTACTTCCAATACACAAATGGGCAGTCAAAGAATAAACATTTGACTTATCATAAGGAGAAATTGAGAGGGAAACATGAGTCATTGGTCCTCTACAGTTCCATAAATATGCAGGGCATTCTTCATTAAATTTCAAAGTCTGAGAGTCACTCTTAAGATGGTGGTTTCTTCTCTCTGGGACCCCATAAGGAAGCACATTTTGACAGGGTTGCCCTATGGCCATTTTCTTGGTTCCACCCACATCAAGCACCTGTGTGTCGACCAAGATCCAGCCCTCACCCTCCAAGACCATTGGGGTGTTTCACACACTTTACCCAAACTTTGAGTTAGAGTCTTAACCCCCCTCATACAGTACAGTGAATACAACATCCTCCCTAACCTTTGGCATACAGGCTTAACCCTCTCATAACAATGAATTGACCACCTGGCCTTCACTAATCAATGTGGGGAAGGTGAATCATTCTCAGACATATGGGATGCTGACCTTAACTGCCCTAATCATGAGGAATGTGCTCCAACCTCTCTGTACCCTGGGGTGGCAATACTCTCCCAGAACATAGGGTGGGAACATCTATGCTCTTCACCTGATGGGGCAAACTCACCCTCTCTGTACACATGGGTGGGGTTGCTCTCTTGGCCCAAGGCAACGTCTTAATTCCAGATCTCAGCTTTCTTGGTTTTCCTTTTGAAGTCATTTCCCCTTTAATCTCTCCCTTCCATGTCTCTTTTATTCCAGGCTGACAGTGATTTTGTTTATACAGCTCTCTCAAAAAATTTGTTGGTTTAGCATGCAAGAAGCAGGGTCCAAGCCAACAGTCAGTAAGACTTTCCACAAGGCTTTCTTAGATAACTGCAATTTCAATCTTGATTTACACGTCCCAAGATTAGAAACGTCCTCAGATGGGACACTATCATCTGGGAACTTGATTTCCAGAGGCTTGAAATTTATGGAATTAGTTTCTCTTTTCTTTGTACCTAACAATTCAGTCCTCAGCTTATCGCTCTAATCTAGCATTTTCATATAAGCTGCAAACATAAGCCAAGCTATGCTTCTCTGTGTTTACTTTGGAGAGTTTTCAGTTACATGCTCAGACTTGCTGTTTTCAAATTCTGTCTTCCATGAAATACTAGGAGTTAAACTTTCTAAGTTCTCTACAACTTTAAAACATGGATCAACTTTCCTCCAATTTCCAAAAATAGTTTCATCATTTACTTCTAAGCCATCACAAAAATACTCTATAGCATTCATGTTTCTATCGACAGTCTCTTCAAAGCACTGTAGGTCTTTCCTACCAAACATCTCACAATTTCTCTGAAATAATACCCCTTACCCATTTATAAAACCATTCCAACATTTTGTTAATTACAAAAGCATTTCCCCACTCTGTGATACCAAATTCTGTATTAGTCAGCCAAAGGAGTGCTGATGTAAAATACCAGAAACATGTTGGGTTTTAAAAAGAGCATGTATTTGGGGTATAAGTTTATATTTGAAGGGCCATCCAGCGTAAGTTACTTCCCTCAACAAAGTCTGTTGCCATGTGTCAACGCAAGGTGGCTGCTAACATCTGCCGAGAGTTCAGGTTTCTTGGGTTCCTCTCTTCCCTGAGCTCCATTTCTGTCCAGCCTCAGCTGCTGTACTCTCTGTGGGCTCCAGCATTAAAAGTCCAACTAACTCCTCTGCTCTGCCATGTAGTTTTATCTATGATTCCCTGCCTACCAAGGAGGCAAAGACACATTGTAATACTGACATGGCCCAATCAAAGACCTAATTATAATTTAATCATGCCCAGGTACAGACCATTTTACTAACATAATCCAATATCTATTTTTGGAATTCATAAACAATGCCAAACTGCCAGAATATGCATAAGCATAACCTCTGGAATGATTTCCCAACTCATTTTGAAATCTCTTAATTCTATAAACTCATTTGTTTTTACCTTCCAC
The DNA here is from genome assembly GCA_029593785.1 of Cabassous unicinctus. Lineage (NCBI taxonomy): Eukaryota > Metazoa > Chordata > Mammalia > Cingulata > Chlamyphoridae > Cabassous > Cabassous unicinctus. The sequence goes on from JAQZBX010030859.1 coordinate 20,564, forward strand.
CCTTTTGGTCAAGGTCTTTTCCCAGTTGCATTGCTAGTTGCTGCTTGGTAGTAATCTCTTGGTGCCAGGGAGGTTCATCCCCAGGAGTCATGTCACTGGGAAAGGTGATGCATTTATATGATGCTGAGTTTGGCTTAGAGTAATACAAGATTTGAGCAACAAGGAAGCTCTCAGGAGGTAACTATTAGGATCCCTCTACTACTTGGCTAATTTTCAATTTCAAAAGTAAAGGCTCATAAGTACAGTCATCACTATTAAGCACCCATCAATGGTCCATCCTTCTTCACTAGTCTCTACCCCTATACTCAGGTGATTCATGCTGTCCTATTAGAGATTGTGGCATAGCTCCCCAGGATGGGAATTTGGTATTCTTTTCTTTATTGTATAAAACTCCACCAACTGAGACAATGCCCCATGAACACTTGAACACATTCATATGCCTTGTATGTATGTCCCAGGTAAACCTCCTCCAATGCATCCCCGTCTCTGACACCCCAAACCAATGATCCTCCCCTAACAGAGCTGTAACCTTTCTGTGATCAAAAACATTTTCAAAATTGAAGCCAACAAAATAACTGAATACAATTAATGGGAAAATGGTATGATTAGAATTTTAAACTTAATGAATAAAATACAAAAAAAATAAGTTTGAAATAACATTAATAAATAGAAAATTAAAAATGTTTTTGACATTATGTCTTTCACCAATGTAAGATCTGTTGTCTTTTATGCACAGTGACAATTTCTTCCATTTTTTCCCCTACTGTCTTTTTTTTTTTTTTAATTTTGTCCTCAAAGAAGGTTTAGGTTACAGAAAAGTCACCTACAAAATATAGGTGATTCCCATATACCCAACATCCTGCATCTTTCCCCATTCCTCTATTAATAACACATTACCTACAGATGTACACTTGTTACAATTGATGTACAAATATTGAGAATTTGCTACTAACCATGGTCAATGATGTATATTATGGTTTACATTTTGGACAATACACTTTGAAGGATTTTGATGCTGTATAACATGGTCTATATCTATCATTGCAAGATCAGGTAGAACAATTCTATCACCCCCAAAAAGTCCCATGTTCCATTTATTCTATTCCTCCCTCCACCTCCCCTCAGAACCCATGGTAACCACCAAGATTAACTCACTGAAGGACAAGATTTATAGTTCTCTGCAACAATGTTGAGGGCTTGACATACTGGCCTGTCCTCCCCTACTCGGAATTGCCTATGCTCTCAAGACTCCCACTCCTTTCTCTGAGATCATAACAGAACTCCCCAGGATGGGAGTTTTCCCCTCGATATGTGAGTCTCCACAAACTGATAAAATACACTAAAAAAGGTGAACACTACACACTCCCTAGAAGCCTGTCCATGTGTGCCCTGTCCCACATGTCCCCCACATCCAACACCTTAAACCAGGAACCCTTCCTTGCCATATTTGCCAAAAGAAATTCCCAATGTTGTGATTTCAACCATATACCCACAATCCTTATAGTTCTTCTGCTCCCTCCCCCAACCCTCCCCCAGTTCCATGGACAGTCCAACGTACCATCCCCACTCTACCCCTTTTACAGACCAGTATTCCCCAGCCCAATAGCATCACTGCACCACTGCTATGACCATCCACAGCACATCTATACCCTTGCAACTTATCATAGATTTTGCTCATGTGGGAATTGACTCACAACCTTCTTCTCCCTTTCTATCTCTGGTAAACCTATCTTCCAGACTCTTGTTCTGTGAGTCTGCTCAACTTCTTAACTCATATCAGTGAGGTCATGTAATATTTGTTCTTCATTTCCTGGCTTGGTTCATGCAACATAAGGTTTTCAAGGTTCATCTATTTTATCCCATGTCTTAATATTGCATTCTTTTTATAGTTGAGTAATATTCCATTGTATGTATATACCACAATTTGTTTATTCATTCATCTCTTGATGACATTTGGGTTGTTTCCACCTTTTGGCAACGGAATATTGCCACTATGAACATTGGCAGGCATATATTTGTTTGCATCCCTGCTTTCAATTCTCTGGGTAAATACCTAGCAGTGGGATTTCTGGAAGATGTGGCAGTTCTATAGTTAGCTTCCTAAGGAACTGCTAAATTATCTTCCACAATGGCTGCACAATTCTACATTCCCACCAGCAGTGGATAAGTTCTCCCATTCCTCCACATCCTCTCCAACACTTGCCTTCCTCTGTTTTTTTAATTGCCACTAGTCTGATGAGTAAAAGATGACATATCATTTTGGTTTTGATTTGCAGTTCACTAATTTTAGTGATGTTGATTATCTTTTCATGTGCTCTTTAGCCACTTGTATTTCTTTTTTGAAGAAGAGTCTATTCAAATCACTTGCCCATTTTTAAAATGTTTTTTTTTTATCTTTTTATTTTTGAAGTGTAGGATTTTTTTATATATGCTGGATACTAGGGTCCTATCAGATATTTATTTACCAAATATTTTCTCCAATTCAATAGGCTGCCTTTCCACTTTCTTGACAAAACCCTTTTTGTCAAGGGTTTTGCACCCTTTGAGGTGCAAAATTTTTAATTTTGAAGGAAATCCCATTTAGCTATTTTTTCTTTCTTTGCTCATGTTGTGGGTGTAAAGTTCATGAACTCATTTCCTAATAAAAGATCCTGTAGATGCTTCCCTTCCTTATCTTCCAAGATCTTTATGATTTTGTCTCTTATATTTAGATCTTTGATCCATCTTGTGTTAATTTTCATATATGGTATGAGGTGGTACTCCTCTCTCATTTTTTGGATATGGATATCCACTTCTCCAAGCACCATTTGTTGAAGAGGCCAGTCTCTCCCAGTTGGCTGGGATTGGTGGCCTTCTTGAATATCAGTTGACTGTACATGCAAGTATCTATATCAGAACTATAAATTTGGTTCCATTTGTCAGTATGTCTCTCCTTGGGCCAATACCATGAAATTTTGACTACTGTAGCTTTGCAGTATGTTTTAAAGTCAGGTAGTGTGATTCCTCTGATTTCATTTATCTTTTTAAATATGTCTTTGGCTATTTGGTGCCCCTTGCCCTTCCAAATAAATTTCATAGTTAGGTTTTCCAATTCAGTAAAAAAATGCTGTGGTAATTTTTATTGGGATTGTGTTATATCTGTAAATCAGTTTGAGTAGGATAGACATTGTGATGGTTAGGTTAAGGTGTCAACTCGGCCAAGTAATTGTTTCCAGGTGTTTGTTCCAGCAAGCACTGGGCTAATTATAATAAAAGAACATTTATGGACTTTGATCACCAGTGAGTTTACTGCGTTGATGACTGATTACATCTGCATCAATCAGGGTGATTATATCATCAGTGGGTGATACTTTTATCCAATCAGTTGAATGCCTTAAAAGGGGAAGTGATTTCAACATTCATAGAGAATTTCCCAGCTTGTTGTTGGACAGGCAACTTCTCCCAGAAACTCATCAAGGACTTTCATCGGAGTCCCTCATTTGCAGCCTGCTTGCAGAACCTGGACTTGTGCTTCCCCACAGTCGTGTGAATGACTCTGTTAAAATCTCATATTATTGACAGATATCTCCTTTTGATTTTTTTTTCCCGAGAGAACCCTGACTAATACAGACATTTTAATGATATTTTGTCTTCCTATCGATGAACAGGGAATATTCTTCCATTTATTTATATCTTCTTGATTTCCTTTAACAGTATTGTGCAGTTTTCTGCATACAAGCCATTTACATTTTTAAAATTTTTCGTAGGTATTTGATTCTTTTAGCTGATAATGTTAAGGGACCTTTTTCTTGATTTCTTCCTCAGTTTGCTCATTATTGGTGTACAGAAATGCTACTGATTTTTGCACATTGATATTATTACCTGTCACTTTACTGAACTCATTTGTAAGTTTTAGAAGCTGTGTTGTAGATTTCTCAGGGCTTTCTACATACAGGATCATGTCCTCTGCAAATAGTGAAATTTTTGCTTCTTCCTTTCCAATTTGAATGCCTTTTACAACTTCTTGCCTAGTGCTTAAGCAAGTACTTCTAACACATATTTAAATAATAGCGGTGATAGTGGGCATCCTTGTCTTATTCCAGATCTTAGAGGGAAAGCTTCTAGGATTTCAACATTGAATATGATGTCAGCTGTGAGTTTTTCATATATATCTTTTATCACGATTAGGAAGTTTCCTTCTCTTCTGATCCTTTGAATTGGTTTTATCAAGAAATTGTGCTTCATTTTTTCGAATGCTTTCTCTGCATCTATAGAGATGATCATGTGATTTTTTTTTTTTCTGTTTCTGCGGTGTATTACATTGATTGATTGAAACATCATCACATACCAAGGATGAAACCCAGTTTCTCATGTTGTATAATTCATTTGATGTGCTGTTGAAAATGATTAGCAAGTATTTTGTTGAGGATCTTTGCATTTAAATTCATTAGAAACATTGGTCTATAGTTTTCCTTTCCTGTGGAGTCTTTGGTTTGGTATTAGTGTGATTTTGGCATCATAGAATGAGTTAGCAATTTTCCCACCACTTATCTTTTTTGGAAGAGTTTAAGCAGGATTGGTGTTAGTTCTTCCTGGAATGTTTGGTAGAATGCACCTGCGAAGTCATCTGGTCCTGGACTGTCCTTTGTTGGGACGTTTTTGAAGACTAATTCAATCTTGTTACTTGTGATTGTTCTGTTAAGTCTTTAATTTCTTCTTTCGTCAATGTAGGCTGCCTGAGTGTTCTAGGAATTTTTCCATTTGATCTAAATTTTCCATCCTGTTGGTATACAATTTTTCAAAATATCCTCTTATGGCAGTCTTTATTTCTGTGGATTCAGTAGTGATATACTCGTCCTCATTTCTTATTTTATGTATTTGCATATTCTCTCTTCTTATCTTTGCTAGTCTAGATAAGGGTTGTAAATTTTATTAATCTTCTCAAAGAACCACCTTTTGGCTTTGTTTATTTTTTCTAGTGCTCCATATTTTCAATTTCATTTAGCTCTGTTCTAATCTTTGTTATTTCCTTCTTTCTACTTTCTTTGGGGTTACCTGGTTTTTATTTTTCCAATTCCTCCAGTTGTGCTGTTAGGACTTTTATTTTAGCTCTTTCTTCTTTTGAAATATATGCATTTCACGTTGATGAATTTCTCTTTCAGAACAGTTTTTGCCACATCCCATATGTATTGATACTTTCTGTTGTCATTTTCATTTATTTCAAGGTATTTACTGATTTCTTCTGCAATTTCCTCCTTGACCCACTGTTTGTCTAAAACTGTGCTGTTTAACTTCTAAATCTTTCTGCCTTCCGGTAATCTGCTCTTACTGATTTCCAGCTTCATTCCATTGTGTTCAGAGAAATTAATTTGTATAATTTTGATCTTTTTAAATCCATTGAGAGTTGTTTTGTGGCCTTCAGTGTGGTCTATCCTGGAGAATGATCCATGTGCACTCAAGAAGAATATATATCCTGCTCTATTTATATGTAAAGTTCTTTATATCACTTTAGGTCCAGATCCTCTAGTGTATTATTCAAGGTCTGTGTTTCTTTATTGATTCACTGTTGAGATGTTCTGTCTAATGGAGATAATCGTGCATTAAAATCCCACACTATAATTGTAGAGGCATCTACTTTTCCACTTAGTTTTTCCAGTGTTTGCCTCATGTATTTTGAGGTGCATAAATCTTTATGATTATTCTTTTTTATTGATAGATTATTCTTTTAGGTGCATAAATCTTTATGATTGTTCTTTTTTATTGATAGATTATCCCTTTTATAAATATATAGTGGCCTTTTTTTCCCTCGTACAATAGTTTTGCATTTAAATTCCATTTTTTTCCTGATATTAGTATAGCTAATCCCTCCCTTTTGTGGTTATTGTTTGCATGTAAAATTTTCTCCAACCATTCACTTTCAGCCTTCTTGTGGCCCTGGAGGTAAGATGGATTTCTTGTAGACAGCATATAAATGGGTCATATTTCCTTATCCATTCTGCCAATCTGCATCTTTTAACTGGAGAGATTAATCCATTAACATCCAATGTTATTACTGTCAAGGAATTACATACATTAGCCATATTTTCTTTAGGTTTATGCATACCATATGTTCCTTAAATTTCTTTTTTCATCTTTTTAGTTGTTCTTACACTGTTCTCCATCTCTCTTTCTCCTG
>JAQZBX010030860.1:0-26612 GCA_029593785.1 Cabassous unicinctus
CATTGATTTCTCACCAGAAACCATGGAGGCAAGAAGAGAGTGATATGATATATTCAATATACTGTAAGAGAAAAACTTCGAGCCAAGAATCTTATATCCAGCAAGATTTCCTTTCCAAAATGAGGGTGAGCTTAGAATATTCACAGATAAACAGAAACTGAGAGAGTCTGAAAACAAGAGACTGGCTTAGCAGGAAATTCTAAAGGGTGTACTATAGCCTGAAAAGAAAAGACAGGAGAGAGAGGCCTGGAAGAGAGTCTAGAAATGAAGATTATATCAATAAAAGTAATTAAAAGTGTCAAAAGAATGGTGAAATTAAAATATGACAGATAAAACCCAAATATTCAAGAATAAACTTAACCAATCATGTAAAGCATTTGTATTCAGAAAACTACAATTCATTGTTAAAAGAAATAAAAAAAAGATCTAAATAATTGACAGAACATTCCATGCTTATGTATTGAAAGACTAAATATCATTGAGATGTCAGTTCTACTCAAATTGATACACAAATCCAATGCAATCCCGATAAAAATAACACCAGCATTTTTTAAATAAATGGAAAACATGATTATCAAATTTGTTTGGAAAGTAAGAGGTCCTGAATAGCCAGAAACATCTTAAAAATGAAAACCAAAATTGGAAGACTCTCATTTCTGGACTTTAAGAAGTAAAAATAGCATAGAACTGGCATAAAGACAGATACATAGAGCAATGGTACCAAATTGGTGGTTAAAAAACAGACCATCACATCTATGATCAAGTGATTTTTGACTAGCCTGTAAAACCCACCCAATTCAGGCAGAACAGTCCATTCAATAAATGGTGCTGAGAAAATTGGGTATCCATAGCAAAAGAAGGAAAGATGAACACTATATCATGCCCTATACAAAAATTAACTCAAAATACATAATAAAACCTAAATATAAAAGCAAGAACCATAAAGCTTCTAGAAGAAAATTTAGGAAAATATCTTCAAGACCTAGTGGTAGGTGGTGGATTCTTAAAGAAGATAAGAAGAGGACTGAGATGGACTACTGGTATTTAATATATGTAGAAGTTTTAATTAGCTTACTGTAAAAGTGTGGAAATATACAAAGTTGAGGGTAACACATTAAAATGAGTAACAGCTGGTTTATAAATGGGGATGTGGCTGAAAATGTTAGTCTAGTGATGTAAATGCCAATTGAGAGAAATTAGATAATAATCTAGGGACTGAATAGCACAGTAAACCCAGAGGTGGATGAGAATAGTGTTTGATGACACAGATGCAAGAGTGTCCTTTGTGAGTTAGAGCAGATGTACATCAGTATTGCAGGGTGGTGGGAATGTGGAGAAGCATGGGAAATATGCAATTGGTGTGACCTATGGAGTGTGGTTAACAATAATAATGTAATATTCTTGCATCTATGACAAAGATGTACTATGTTGATGATGGAGAAGTATGGGAAATGTGTCAAAATATATGCTGTGGAACTGGTAATAGTTGGATGATGTTTTCTCATAATCTGTAACAAATGTTCTGCCACAGTATGGTGTGTTGATAAAGGGATGTTGTTTTGGAATTCTGCACATGTGCATGATTGTTCTGTACATTTACAATTTTTGTCATAAAAATATATTTAGAAAGTAATAATAGGGTGTGGGTTGGGGGGAAAATACACCAAATGTAAGATAGGGACTATATTTAGCAGTACAATTTTGACTATTTTTTTCATAATTTGTAACAAATGCCTCACAACAATGCAAGGTGTTGGTGGAGAGTTGATGTATGGGCCCTTTGTCTGATGTTATGAATGTTTGCTTTGAAAGTTCACAACTTTTACTATACATTTATTGTTTATGTATATTCATGTACAAATGATTTAAAAAATAATAATACTAGGGAGGGATGGGGGATAATATGTTGGTTAATAGCAATATATTAAGGATGCTCTTTAATCATTAGTTAAAAATGTTTCACAACAATGTAAGGTTTAGGTGGTGTGGGAGGTATGAGAGCCCTGTATTATGTTATGTATGTTTGTTTTGTAAATTCACAAGTACTACTATATACTTATTGTTTATGTATGTTCATGTATGGGTGATATGTTTCAATAAATTAAAAAAAAAAGGAGAATTCACTTGTTTATTAAAAAGTAAAGTGAATAAGAGAGGCTTTTTCGTGCTTTTGCAGTCAGCCTCCCCAAAGCCCTTGGAAGCTGCTCTGCAAGTCTTAGTGGGTTCATGGCCCATATTTGAGGAACTTACAGGGACAATCCTAAAAATCCATAACTCATTGAACCAAGAATCAAAGGACAGCAGTAACATACAGATTAATGCCAGAAATCCCTACTAAAGAGAAAGAAATTGAGCATCAGAGTAAAACCACCATCATAACTAGATGCCTAGACATCATCCAAAAATTACATGCCATACTAAGAAAAAGGAAGAAATGGCACAAGCAAAGAAATGTATCAAACAGGCAAGAGAAACACAGGATTTGAGACAAATAAACAACAAGGTTTATAAAAATTTCCAAAATCAAAAGTGACCTGAATAGGGCAAAAGTTTACGATTTTATGGAAGGAACATCAAATCTTCTATGAGAAGCACCCCTGCTCTAATTCCCAAGATCAGGCTACAAAAGTCTTTGGAATATGTGAAAGAGAGCAAATCATGTGAAAGAAATGCCATTTGTCACAGCCAAAGTAATATTAGGCTGGCCTAAATCCAGAAAACCCCAAAAAGTTACAAGAGCTCAGCTTGAACAAGTAGAGACTTGCCATATGACTGCAGACCCTTGAAGAGCTTGGCAGAAGTCAAGACATTTCAACAAAATAGACTCAGCTACAACATTAAAAGAAATGTTTTAAACTCTTTTTGGGGAATATTTTATATGCAGCACTAGCTAACTGTCACAACACAATTGAGAGTGATAAGGACAATTGATTGCTTCTTACTTGAGCCTTCTTTCAGAAATTGAAGGACAGCATTACTGACAATTTTGTTACTTAAGAAGACTTTGGATAACTATCAAATAAAAGGGACTACCTTTGAGTCCTTTCCATGTAAGCAGGAGATGTTGGAAGGGCATGCAAGTTTATGCAGGAATACCTCATGACCTTACTCAAAACCCATCATTCTAAGAGGAATTATTGTACAGAATTTCAAGCTCTTCATACATCATCCTTTGGTCATGAGTATTGAGTATGGTTTTGAACATAAGTGCCAAAAAAATGGGCAAGAGAGTAAAAAAAAAAAAGATTGTACACTCACATGGTCTTTACAATATATGACAAAATGTAGAAAAGAGGCCGATATTTTGTTTTGAGTAACAGAGTCTTATTTAAGTCCCACTACAATAATACAGAACATACCTGCTAGTCCTGCACCCATGGCATAAATGCCTAGCTAAATGTGTGGATAAGACTCATCCAATATGATTATTTATATCAGGAATACAGTGTAGGATTGAATGGTTTATTTCATTGTATTTCAATTCATATCTACTGAAGGTAGGTTTTGTTTCCATGGAATGTTCTTAGATTCACAATTTCAGGCTGTGATGGTTTGAGCCCTGCAATCACAAGCAATTATTTCTGCACCAAGAAAAATGATCCTTTTATGGATTACCTAGTAAGAATCTCCTCAGAGCTCCTTTATGTCTTTATTCCTCAGACTCTAGGTGATGGGGTTCATCATGGGCATGACCGTGGGATACATCACCAAGGCTAGTGCACATGCATTGTGCATTGTGCAAAGCAGAACTCACAAAATCACCCACACTCATATAGCAAAAGAAGGAAAAAATTACAGGTAAGATGGTCAGATATATTTCCACTGAGCCAATCAGAATGCATGTATGGAGAAACAATCTTACAATAGCAGTAAATGATCCCAGTAAGGGAACCACCAGCCAGCACTTGAGCTGCAAAGTACATTACTATACTAATGATGAAGCCATTGGATTAAGGTCACCAAAAAAGTGGTGGATTTCCAATGTGTACAAAAGAATAGTTACAACACCATTAAATTTTGTATCATGGAAAACAGGATATTTATAATCCAAGATACTAAAACCAGCAGTATATTAAATATTTTCAATAGGCAAAGAATTTCCATCTAAAATATTGAGTAAAATTGTCTTGGGGAGATCAATTAATGGTGAAGGTCAGAGTAATGGAGAAAAAACACAAGATGGAGTGGGCCCCAGAGGAGGAGATAAACATATTTGTCATCCAAGGTCCCATCCAAGGTGCAAATTTACCAGAAAATAAACTCCTTTCTATTTTGGCCACTTCACATATGGGGACCAAATTGCTCAGAGATTAGAGTAAGAATGGTCCCACTGCAAGTGCTAATTACTTTAATGGTCATCTGGGAGAAAAACATTTCAGGACCCAGAAATGGCAAATATGCCCACTCCTCCTGTCACCTACAGTGTAAGGGTACCATGAAGAAGGGAATTCAACTATGCTCTTAGAGGGAAAATATGCCTGATGCGAAATCCCTGCACTTCCTTGAAGCTGAGTTGAACCTCCATCACTTAGGAAAAGACTCATGGAAAAAAAAGCTCAAGGACACCCTTGTGAGCATCAGATGTGGGAAAATGACTTGGAAGCAGGCAACATTCTCAGAACATGATCTTTAATGGGACAAGCTGGGTTAAAACAATGGTGAGTCCATCCAGTTAAAGATTACACACAGTTGTGCAGTCCCCTCTACCATCTCTTCTGCCTCTGTGTTCTAGAAGGCAATACTAAGTGTCTTTCTTCATATAAACTGGCCTTATCTTCAATCTCAAAATCTCTCAAGTGTTTCTTAGCCATCTAACTTAGAAATGTTTCTGTAGTCATTAAAAAGACCTCCATTCTACCCTGTCATGGATCCTCCTTTATTGATTATCTATACAATCTCACTCAATTTTCATTCATTTGATTACTCAAGAAACATTTTCTTGTATCCAGGTAATTAGCACTTGCAAGCATTTCACACATCTTCTGTGTGATGTGTGAAATGTTAATTCAGTCACTTAATATTCCCTTGCCCCAGTTTTCACCTTTGTAATGGGACTAATGGTAGTATCTACCTCACAGGATGTTTATGAGAAATAAATAAAGGAGAAAATGCATAGGAAATTCTTACTGGAGGGTGTAAGATCAACCTGGAACCTATAAATGTTCATTAATGTAATTAGTACACCGCTGTAAATATATTTTCATCTGTTAAATTGAAACAACGGTGAAAATAGCAAAATGAGCCCATGTAAGTCAAACAAAGCACAGTGCTTGCCTCTTTTTGATGTCAATAGTTTTTAGCTATTTTTAATCCCCTTTATTATTTATAGATTTCCATTCACTATTCGAGGAGGGTAATATTTTTTAAATATTTGAAATAATTTTTCTCTGTTTTCTAAATGGCTGCTTTTTCTCTCTTGCACCCATATATTCTTAATTTTCTAATAATGAGTGGAGAGTTTTGAATAATTTTAAAAAAGAGCAGCAATGATAAACAAAATATTCTGGAACTATGTAGAAGTGATGGTAGCTCAACAAATTAAATGACCAAAATACCACTGAATTTCACGTTTTAAATGGCTCCTGAACTTTACACATCTGCTGATATCAATGACCCTTTTAGAATCCTACTCATTAAAAATAGGCATTCAGGTGACAGTACATCATCTGCAAATATTGAAAAGTTGCTTTTCCAGGAGTCATATCTCATTTATTTTTCTCTTGCATTGCACTGGTGGGCTCTTCCAGCATGCTGGTAAATCATATTAGTGTCATAGACTAATAGCTTCTTCAATATTTGAAAGGAGTTCTTCTATTTCTCCTGCCACAGGACCCCACCAAGCATTTTGGGTCGTGTTTGTCATTTACTTAATTCTTTCCTTAGTAATTTATCTGTTAATCTCTACTCTGAATTGACTTGGGACACATATATTTTCATGTGAATTCCCTCCTTGGAGATTTTCAAATTTTGTCATGGAGACAAAGGTAAGATTATCTTCCCAAGTTTAGCATTTTCTTACATCTGTGGCAATTTGTCTCATTCTTACTTTAATGTATTTCTGTTCAATCTCTCTATATTTGTTTTTCCATGTGAATAGACTTTTGACTATTTTTCTCTAATTGTTGGTTTTTTCCAAAGAATTTGCTGTGAGATTTATTTTTTGGTTCTAGGAATTCTCTGCCTTTTAATTCATTAACTGCAGGTTTTATTTTTACAATTTATTCATGTCGACTTTGCCTATAGTTTTAGGTGGAACTTTTATCAATAACATCATCAAATTTTTAAAGTTTTCATTTCTAAAACTAGAATGCATGTTTGTTTATTGTGTTTGAAAGCAATATTCTGAGAAAATGAATCTAAAAATCAGGATTAACATTATTACTTAGAATTGATCACATTTAACAATTTAATGTAGCCTGTTGCAGAATTTTTTACATTGGATGTTGGCAAATATGGATTTCTATATAAAAGTTCTGTGTGCTAATTTAAATTCTACACCCCAGAGCAGCAGACCAATTATCCATTTGAACGAGTATATGACTGATAGTTTTCCCATCCACTCGAATTTTGCATTATTATATTTTAAAGGACTTTTAAATCCTTCAGTAAATATGACATTTTGTTTTTATTTCATTATCATACAATAATAGTATGATGAAAAAATTTCCAAACATTTATACCCTCATTTGCATCTCATTTGCTAATATCCATTGTCATTTCTACTCAAAAAAGAAATAATCTTTCTGCCTTTCATGATAAGGAGTTTTGAGCAGATTATTTTTTGCATTTTAATTTTTCTGCATTATATATTTCTGCATTGAGTTTTCCAATTTTTTTTTCCCAATTTTTCATCTTTTCATCACTTATTTCTACCAAGGAGTTTATATTCAGAAAGGATTATTTCTTTTAAAGAAGATATCTATGAAGAATTTATATATGTCTATATTCATCTATATTTTCCTCTAAAAGTTAGTATTTTCTCTTCTTCAACATTTATTTTGGAATACAGAAATAGAATTTTTCTAAATAGTTAAAAAGACTTCTAACACTTTTTCATAAATGAAAAAACCACTCTCAGAGAACTAGGAATTAAATATATTCAAGTTAACAAGAACTAAAATAATATATCCTAAATCACGGTGAGCATCAAATTAAATATAAAATTTTAGGGTTATTCCTTTTAAAATCAGAAAATAAAAGAACATTGCCATCCTTTCCATTATTCTTGAAATTGCCTTGAGTTTCAAGCCAATTCTATAAGATCTAAAAGAGAAACGGCTATTATGAATTATATGGAAAGCCTGTTATTTATAAATTATTTGAAGATAATAGAAGTATTTCAGAAAATTGTTAAAATTATGAAAAATCCAGAAAGCTAATATAACATGATAAATATTAAGAAAAAGTCAAAATATTTTCTAATGTAATTGCAATATCATGGACATAATGGAGGGAGGAATCTAATCTTTACTGACATTAATCCTAAAATACTGTTAACAAGAAATGAGCATGATATTCATAAAAACACTGTGATGGTTAGGCAAATGTATCACCTCGGCCAGGTAATTGTGTCCAGTTGTTTGTCAAGCAAGCACTGGGCTAATTGTAATAGAAGGACATTTATGGACTTTATTCACCAGTGAGTTTACTGCATAGATAGCTCATTACATGTAGATCAATCAGGGAGATTGCCATCATCAATGAATATGCTTTATCCAATCCGTTGAATGCCCTAAAATGGAAAGTGATTCCAGCATTCAGAATTTCCCAGCTCAACTTTGGACAGTCCACGTCTCCTGGAAACTCATCAAGGACCTTCATTGGACTTTCATAGGACCCCCTGATTTGCAGCCTGCCTGCAGAACCTGGACTTCTGCATCCTCATGGTCATGTGAGAGATTCTAATAAAATCTCATACTATTGACAGATATCTCTTGTTGATTCTGTTTCCCTAGAGAACCCTGACTCCTACAGGTTGGTACCAGGAGTGGTTCTTGAGGAACAAAATCTTAAACATAGGATGTCTGAGGTGGCTCTGAGAGTTTTGCAATTGGCTCTCTACTCTAATTAGACACAAGAGTACTAATGACTCCCTTTACAATAATGAAGTGGTCCCTAACAGTCAGTAATGTGAGTTGGCAATAGAGATGCTCAAAAGGTCTTCACTGGATTCCCTTACTTCCATGGTTATAAGAGTCAAGGATCTGGGTGAAAGTATTTTCAATACCTTAACAGAGTTTTGTGGTGTCAAAACTTGTAATGATATTGACTGGCATGTCCTAGATATTCTGGATAGAGTTAGAAAAGAAAGAGATGGATTAAAGTTTCCAAATATGAAACTTAAATGCTGCATGACTGATGTGAAAGTTTCTCTGTGTGCTCTGAAAGAAAATCTTGTCTCCTGTAGCCATAGGCTTGAGATATCTGAGAACCAAACTCAGACTCTCGTTGTATGAGTAGCAGAGTTGCAAAGGAAACAAAAATCTCAACCCTGCAGGGTTTCTGTGCTTAAAGTGAAGGCATTGCTTGGAACGGAGTGGACCCCAGAGGACTGGGATGGAGTCATATAAGATGCTAATAATATTGGTGGGGACATTGGAACCCTAAATTCTGCTGATACTTTAATAGATAAACCTGTGACAGTCTGTCTTGTGGAGATCACACCTTATCAATCTTGTATAACTCAACCTCCAGCCTGCCACAGGGAGTCAAGAAATCCTTCCAGCCCTGAAGCCTGTACAAGCCAAACTGAAGCCTGCACTGACCAGCCTCTGGCCTGCACCAGGGAGTCTGGACCTCCTCCCAGCCCTGTGGCAGGTAACACCATAGTCCAGCATGCACTGCCTAGCCTCTACTCTGCCCTGAGGAATCTGCCTTCCAACCCCTGCCTGAAGAGATTAATCCTGTCTCACCAGAAAAAAATGCAAAGGAATACCCTGAAGTCAGTGGCTTGTAAGACATTTCTAATCCTCCTTACCAACTCCCACCATGTCTCTTATCTTCAAGCTTATTAAAAGACTAAAATCACAATAAGCCCTCAAAGGTGAAATATAAAGTGTGACCCATGAAGAAGTATACTATACTCTGAAAGAACTACACAAGTTTTCCAACTTAGATACACAGAAATCAGGTGAATATGTGTGGGAATGGATACTAAGGGTATGGGATAATGGTGGAAGGTATATAAAGTTGGATTAGGCTGAATTTATTGATATGAACCCACTAAGTGGAAATTCTGGATTCAGTGCTGTAGCTTAAGGGGTTAGAAAGGGCTTTAACAGTTTGTTTGAGTGGCTGACTGAAACATGGACCAAAAGATGGCCTAGCATGTTTGAAGGTGAGATGCCTGATTTGTCCTGTTATCCAGTAGAAGAGGGAATTCAAAGGTTTAGATAGATTGGAATGCTAGAATGTATATAACATTTGAGACCTGCCCACCCACCCCAGGAATGTCCAGAGGACATACTTTTAAATAGGACTGTAAGAAATAAATTTCTAAGACAAACCCCATCTTCCCTGAAGAGCTCTGTGGTTGCTCTTCTCTGTAGACCAGATATTACTGAGGTGAGGGCTGTAATAGAATTAGAATCATTAAACATTTGAAGGATGATCAGATCTTGGTCAGGTAAAAGTCAAATATGGGCAGTTAATCGCCAAAAACAAGGTGGGTATGGCTACCACAATGAAAGGCAGATTCAAAGCAGCACTCAAGACAGTCTGAGTCACATAAAGTTTTTGCTTCATGTCCCTGTAACCTTAAGCTCTACTGGTCTACAGGTTTTAGTCCCCAAAACAGGAGTGCTGCACCAAGGAACTCAACTATGATTCCATTGAACTGGAAGTTAAGATTGCCTCCTGGTCACTTTGGGCTCCCCTTACCTCTGAATCAACATGCAAAGAAAAGAATTACTGTACTGGGTGGGGTGGTTGATCCTGACTATCAAGGGAAAATAGGAATGCAGCTACATGATGGGGATAAAGAAGAGTTTGCCCAGAATACAGGAGATCCTCTATGGAACTTCCAATTCTGCCATGCCCTGTGATTAAATCAATGGAAAATTGCAATAACTCAATCCAAGCAGGAATAACAATGGCCCAGAACCTTCAGGAATTGAAGTTTGGTTCACCCCACAAGGCAAAGAATCACATCCAGCTGAAGTGCTTGCTAAGGGTAAAGGCAACATGGAATGGGTAGTGGAAGAAGGTAATGATAAATATGTACTTTGACAACGTGACCAGTTACAGAAATGAAGACTGTAATAGTCATGAGTCTTTCTTCCTTGTTTCATTATGAGTATGATTGTGTATGTACATAAAACAAATTTCTTTCTTTTCTTCCCCAACCTTATACCCTATCATGTGAAAAGTCGTATTAGTTTCATGTCATAAAATTTAAGGATGTCAAGTTTAAGAGTGAAACAAGCCAAGGACTTGCATGCTATTCTGTAGGGAATTAATGCATTTCCAGTTGTAAGAAGGTGAGTTGAACATTGTTAGGTGGAAATATATTTGTATATATGTCTGTTATTGTTTTCACTTAGAGACTAAGTATGGTTTAAGTTAATGTGCATGGTTGCCGAGTTGACAAGGGGTGGACTGAGATGGTTAGGCTAATGTGTCAACTCAGCCAGGTAATTGTGCCCAGCTGTTTGGTCAAGCAAGCACTGGACTAATTTTAATAGAAGCACATATATGGACTTTAGTCACTGGTGAGTTTACTGCATAGATAGCAGGTTATATCTACATCAGTCAGGGAGATTGCCACTAGCAATGAGTAAGCTTTATCCAATCAGTTGAATGCCTTAAAAGGAGAAGTGATTTCAGCATTCAGAGAGAATTTCCCAGTGTGTCTTTGGATAGCCAACATCTCCCAGAGACTCATCAAGGACTTTCATTGGACTTTCATCAGAGCCCCTGGTTTGCAGCCTAACTGCAGAACCTGGACTTGTGCATCCCTACAGTCATGTGAGAGACTCTTATAAAATCTCATACCATTGACAGATATCTCCTGTTGATTTTGTTTCCCTAGAGAGCCCTGACTAATACAACAACATAGGAAGAATGTTTACAAAAATGGTACTTAAATATCTAGACCCAATTTTCTATTCCTGGAAGAGAATTATGAACTTAAAAAGCCAACTCTCTATAAATTAAATCATAATTGATTCCTCATTAAAATTCCAACAATATTTTCCTTGCATGTGACTGGATGATTCTGAATTCATCTAGTAGAATAAGGGAATGAAATAATGAAATTATGATAAAATACTAGGTGAGTTTCTCTATTCAACATTTAAATATATTATTAAAATAGATAATGAAATATAAGAACCAAAAGATTTAACAGCTTTCTCAATTTAAAAACATAAAAGATATAAATATATATTTTTAAGAATATTTTCAAAGAAACACTAGAGTTTAATTACTGAGCTCAAGAGTATTATACATAGATTGAAGGGAAAATATGTTAATGTAAAATAGAGAAAACTGCATGTATAAGGAAGGGAGTATAGGAACTCACACTTTCTGCATGATTTTTCTGTAAACCTACAATGGTACTCATACTTTTTTTAAAATTAAAATTAAACAAACCATTTCATATCATTAAGAAAACCTTGAGAAAATATCTAAAAATGGGTTGTACATAAATAAAATATGCCACTTCCATATGGTAGATTATTTTTAATCTGATGAGCATTGGATTATCTTAGAAAATGTTCATTAGATTTTCTTATTGAAAAGAGGTCTTTATTTAGTCTTGATTTCTTTTGAATTTGTATCAGAATAATCCATCACATAAATGAAATGTAAATAAAGATTAATGGCTATAGTGCATGTTAATTTTTTAGCCATATGATTGTTAAAGGCAACAGAGAATGGTATATGTACAAATGACTTGAAATTAGAACAAAGAAAGAAGGTAATTTCTAAAGATTGGATATATCCACCATGGATCTGGACAATTTCCATTCTGATATCATTGCACTGTAAGGCCAAAAGAGCCATATTTTATTGTGGAAAGTGATGATAGCATTGCGGTGGTAAGCAAATATTACAGAATTAGATTCCAGGTAGGAAAAGGAACCACAATTTGTCATCAAAGAAGAATCAATTATTAGACAAGATGTATGGCATCATAAGCTATTGAGTTTATGATATTGTTATCATGCTGGAGAAAACCAATTTTCCTCTTTTCAGGGCAAACACAGCCATCCCATGGAAAGAGGAAACCAAACAGGAGTGGCAAACTTTCTCCTTCTGTAATTTGTGAAAAAGCTGGACCTGCAGCCTCTACTCTTTGGGCTGTTCCTGTCTATGTATCTGGTCACTCTCATGGGGAACCTATTCATCATCCTGGCCATCATGTCAGATTCCCACCTCCAGACACCCATATACTTCTTCCTGTCCAACCTGTCTTTGGCTGACATCAGTTTCACCTCAAACTACATCAAAAAAATGCTGATAAGCATCCAGACCCAGAAGAAAGTTATCAACCATGCGGGCTGCCTCACCGAGATATTTTTTCTTTGTATTTGGATGCCTGGACAGTTTCCTCTTGACTATAATGGCCTATGAATGCTTCATTGCCATCTATCATTCCCTGCACTATATGGTCATCATGGACCCTCAGATCTGTGTCCTGCTGATTTTGGCATTCTGGTGTCTCACTGTCTCAGTGTCTCTACTTGAGATCTCACCTTTCTTGAAGATCTCCTTCTGCATAAATGTAAAAATCCCACACTTTTTTTATGACCTTCCTGAAGTCCTGAAGCTTGTCTATTCTGACACTCACATCAGTAATATATTATTGTATTTTGTGCCTATGGCTACAGGTGATTCTCCTCTTATTGGTATCCTTTTTTCCTCTTCTCAGATTGTCTTCTCCATTTTGAGAATTTCATCAGCTTGTGGTAAGTATAAAGCCTTTTCTACCTGCAGGTCTCACATGTCAAGTGGCTTCTTGATCTTTGCCACAGGCATTGAAATCTAACTGAGTTCTGAAACCACTCCATCCTCTAGGACAAGACTTGTGGCCTCAGAGATGTATACCTTGGTCAACGCCATGCAGAACCCCTTCTTCTACAGCCTAAGAAACAAGCACATGAAGGGGGTCCTGGGGTGGATCCTCCATTGGGCAGTCCCATCTCTCTGATGGGGCCATTGGAGAATGATCTGTCATGAATAGCAGAGATCAAAATACTGAGGAAAATATATTGTTGTAGGTGGTAATTTCTTAAACCTTACACCCAAAAAGAAAGCAAGAAAAGAAGAATGGATAAATGGGAATTCCTCAAATTTTTACGTATTTGTGCTTCAAAGGACTTTGGCAAGATGGTGAAAAAGCAGCCTACTCAATGGAAGAAAATAGTTGGCAACCACATATCTGATAATGGTTTTATTTCTGTGTTATACAAAGAGAACATACAACTCATTTAAAGAATAAGCAATCCAATTAACAAATATGCAAAAGACTGAGACATTTTGCCAAAGAGGAAATAAAAATGGTGCAAATAACATGAACAATTGGTCAGTGTCATTAGCTATTAGGGAAATGCAAAGCAAAACTACATTGGTTACACTTATGAATGTCTCAGCATGATCTCATTGATTGCCATAGTAAAGAGTGACTCAAACAGCGGTACTCCTGAGGAATCTAGAGACATTGAGTCACTAAAGGCAGGGCAGACAATCTCAGGAATTTGGCATCCTGTCAATGGATCTTCTTTGGAATATATGCTCCCCAATGTAATAGAGTTAGACTCATTTATAATTGCCCTACAAATTTTCTATTTATGTCACTGTTCCCAGGTCTTCTGGGTATATACCTAGCACTGGTATTGCTGGGCCCCATGGCAAGTCTATATTCAAAGACCTTAGAACTATCAAACAGTCCTCTACAGTGACTATACCATTCTACATGCCCACCAACAGTGAATAAACATTCTTATCTTTCTGCATCCTTCCAAAATATTTACAGTTTTCCTACTTTTTAGCATCCAGTCTAATAGGTGTGAAATGATATCACATTGTAAATTTGATTTGCATTTGCATAATTGCTAGTGATGCTGAACATTTTTTCATTTGTTTCTTTGCCAATTTTATTTCTTCTTAGGACAATTGTCCTTTCAAGTCTTTGCTTATGTTTCAATTGGGTAGCTTGTCTTTTCATTATTGAGTTATGTGATCTCTTTGTATATTGTGGATATTAAACCCTTATCAGATACATGATTGCCAAATATTTTCTTCCATTGCATCAGCTCTTTTTACAGTTTTGTCAAATTCCTTTGAGGTGCAAAAGTGTTGAATTTTGAGTAGGTCCCATCTATCTATTTTTCTTTGGTTTATTGTATTTTGGGTGTAACTTTCAAGGAACTACCATCTTCCACAAGATTTTGAAGAAGAGTTCCTACATTTTCTCCTAGAAGTTTTATGGTTGTTGCTTTCATATTTAGGATATTGATCCATTTAGCAATACTTTTGTATTTGGTGTGGGAGAGGGTCATCTTTCTTTCTTTTGGATATGGATATCCAGATCTCCCAGCAACATTTGATGAATAAACTTTGGTTCAGCTGGGAGGGCTTGACTACATTGTCAAAAATCACTTGATAGTAGATCTGAATGTGTATTTCTGAGTTATCAATTCAGTTCCATTGGCCAATGTGCCTGTCTTTACACCAGTACCATGATGATTTTAATACTGTAGCTAAGTAATATGCCTTCAAGTCCAGAAGTAAGAGTCCTCCAAGTTTATTCTTTAAGATCTTCCAGGCAATTTGGGGCCCCTTATCCTTCCAAATAATTTTGATAATTGGTTTTTCCACTTCTGCCAAATAGGCTGTTGAGATTTTTAATGGGATTGCATGAATTTGTAAATCAGTTTGAGGAGAATTGACATCTTAACAATATTCAGACTTCCATTCCATGAGTATGGAATGTCTTTCCATTTATTTAATTCTTTTTCAGTTTCTTTTAGCAATGTTTTTTAATTTTCTGAATACAGGTCTTTCATATCCTTGGTTACGTTTATTCCTAAATATTTGAATTTTTGCTATTATAAATGGAATTAAATCAGTAGTGTTAATTATCTTCACTATAATTTTACCATTGACTCTATCCTTTTCCACACAAATGCAATCAACCTTATTAAAATTCTACATACATTAAGTAATTAAGAATCAGATACCCTTCTTCAAACCTCATTCTATCACCTAGTAAACTATACTCAGGATTTTAACTCAGTGATTTTCCTTCTTATATTTAGCTCTTATTAGTGAGACCATACAGTATTTTTCCTTTCGTGTTTGGCTTATTTCACTCAACATAATGTACTTTAGGTTCATCCATGTTGTCAAATGCATTCTGACTACATTTCTTCTTAAAGTTGAACGGTATTTCATTGTATGTATATACCACATTTTCTTTATCCAATCAGAGGTTAATGGACACTTAGGTTCTTTCCATCTTTTAGCAATTGTGAATAATGCTGTTATCAACATCAGTGTGCAAATATCTATTTTTATCCTTGCTTTTGGTTCTTCTGAATATAATCCTAGTGGCAGGATTGCCAGACCATTTGGCAGTTCTTTATTTAACTTCCTGAAGAACTGCCCATCTCTCCTCCACAAAGCCTGAGCCATTCTACAGTCACACCAACAGTGAAGCAGAGTTTCCATTTCTCCACATCCTATCCAGTAGTTGAAGATTTCCTTGTTGTTGTTGTTTTTTTAAATAACGGACATTCTGTAATGTGTGCAATGATATATTATGGTAGTTTGATTGGCATTTTCCTAATAGCTAGTGATTATGAACATTTTTTATGTGTATTTTGTCTACTTGTATTTCTTCATTGGAAAAAAATGTTTATTGAAGTAGTTTACAACATTTTTAAATGGGTTGCTGGCCTTTTTTTTATCATTTAGTTGTATGATCTCTTTATATGTCATGGATATTAACTGCTTATAGGATATGTGGTTTCCAAATATTTTCTCTCATAGAATAGGCTGCCTTGTCACCCTCTGGACAAAGGCCTTCAATTTTTAAAGTGTATATTTTTGAATTGTTCCCATTTATCTATTTCTTTTTCTTTCATTGTTTGTGCTTCCAGTATAAAGTTAAGAATCCACCACTTACACAAGATCTTGAGGATGTTTCCCTCCAGTTTCTTCTAGGAACATTTGATATTTTTGGTTCTAGATTTGATATTTAGGTACTTGACCCATTTTGAGTTAATTTTTGTCTAAACTATGAGATAGGGGTTCTTTTTCTTTATTTTGAATAAGGATATCTAGTTCTCCCAGCACCATTTGTTGAAGAGATTTTTCTTCCCGGCTGGGTGGGTTTGACGGGCATGCCAAAAATCACTTGACCATAGATGTGAGGGTCTATTTCTGCACTCTCAACACTATTACATTTGTCAATATGTGTATATTTATGTCAGTGCCATGTTGTTTTTACCAGTGAAACCAAGTAATATATTTTAAGGCCCAGAGGTGAGAGTCCCCCAACTTCTTTCTTCCTTTTTAAGATATTTTTGGCTTTTTGGTGCCCCATACACTTCCAAATAAATTTGATAATTGGCTTTTCCATGTTTGTAAAAAAATATTTAATTTGGATTGCATTGAAACTGTAAATCAATTTGTGTAAAACCGACATCTTAACAATATTTAGTCTTTCCATTTACTTTGGTCTTCTTTGGTTTCTTTTAGCAGTGATTTTAGTTTACTGAATTCAGGCCCTTTATTCCCTCTGTTAAGTTTATTCCTAAATATTGGAATATTTTACTCACTATTATAAAAGGAATTTTTTATTGACTTCCTCCTGAGATCGTTCATTTTTAGTGTATAGAAATTTACTGATTTCAGTGTATTAATCTTGTATCCAGCCACTTTGCTGAACTCATTTTATACCTCTAGCAGTTTTGTTGTGTAATTCTCATTATTTTCTAGATATAGGATCATATCATCATCCAATAGTGAAAGCTTTACTTCTTCCTTTACTATTTGGGTGCCTATTATTTATTTTCCTTGCCTAATTGCTCTAGCAAGAATTACATCACAATATTGGATAACAGTCATGACAGTGGGAATCCTTGTTTTAATCCTGATTTCAGTAGGAAAGCTTTCAGTCTTTCACCATTGTGTGCATTGTTAGATGTAGGTTTTACCTATATGTGCTTTATCATGTTGAGATAGTTTCCTTCTCTTCCTATATTAGTGTGATTTTATCAATAAAGAGTACTGTATTTTGTCAAATGATTTTCTATGTCAATTGAGAAGTTCATGTGGTTTTTCTTTATTAAAGTGAATTACATTGATTCATTTTCTTGTGTTGAAGCACTGCTTCATATCTAGAATATAACCCACTTGGACATGTTGTATGATTCACTTAATGCATTGTTGGACTCAATTTACAAATGTTGTGTTGAGGATATTTAAATATACATTCATTGGCGATAGGTCTACAATTTTGTTTTTTCATTGTATATTTGTCTGGCTTCGGTATTAGTGAGATGTTGGTCTCATAGCATGAGTTTGTTGATGTCCAGGTATATGAATATGTTGCTGAGTTTTCTCTGGTGGTCAAATTCTCTCTCTTGACTAGTGGTTTTGTTTCATGGCTCTTGTTTAATTTTGGGTTTTCTTTTTCTAAATGTTAATATTAAGCTGTTTAAATTATCAAAACATGAGCAGGGAACCACTAACGGGGCACAGACCAGATTCAAGGGGGCCTAAGAATAGTGACAGGAGAGATTTGAAAAACTTTTTTTTTTTCCTTCACTCTCCTGGTCTGCCAGCAGATGGTGCACATTGGTGAACCTTTCCAAGGAGTTAAATACTCCAACCTCCTCTGGTTGTTTTTTCTGAGCTGGCTAGAGGCATGGTTCAAAGACTGGCCCTGCTGTTTAAACTCACTGAAGAGAAACTACAATCAGCCTTCCACCACACCCTGCCTCTTCTCAGGGAGGAAAACATCTTCTCCCTTCTAAGATTGTCACCCTCATTGATAGATTTTACCAAAGCTGTTCACATCAAGGGTGGGGAATAAACACCCTTCTCAAGTTACTAGTAGATTTCTTTTTCCTTGCTTCATCTCTCTCCTGGATCATATGCATGGCACATCTTCTGGTGTGCAGATCTCCATTGTAGCTCCTTTCACCAGTGTATTAGTCAGCCAAAGGAGTGCTAATGTGAAATACCAAAAATGGGTTGGTTTTTATAAAGGGCATTTATTTGGGGTAGAAATCCAAGGATACCAGGCCATAAAGCGTTAACTTTCTTCTCTCACCAATGTCCTTTGCCATGTGTTGGGGCAAGACAGCTGCCAACTTTGCCAGGGTTCAGGTTTCTTGGATTCCTGTCTTCCCTGGGCTTTGTTCCTTTCTGGGCTTAGCTTCTTTCTTTCCTCCACAAGGTCAGCTGTAGACCAGCAGGTGAACATCTCACTTCTTTTCTCCTGGGGCCTTCTCTCCAACATCAAAACTCAAACATCAAAACTGCTTCTCAAAAACTGCCTCCTCTGTCCTTTGCCTTGCCTTTTATATTCGATTCCCCCACCCACCAAGGGGTGGGGCTAAATGCCCTACTGACATGGCCCAGTCAATGCCCTAATCATAACTTAATCATGCCCAGATTAACAGATCAGTTTACAAGCATGATCCAATTATATTTTTGGAATTCATAATTACATCAAATTGCCAGATGGCTACAAACAGCTCCTCCCCTTCCCCCACTGTTATTGTAAGAGAAACGTGTCCTGCTTACATACTCTGATGACACCTTCCCAGAATCCCCTAAGGGATACTTCCTTTGCAAGATCTGTTTATATATCTATATCTCTATATACATATACATGTATTTTAAATTTTAATGATAGTAACATAAATACAACTCAGGTTTTCATGTTTTTACCACATTCAAGTGTACTATTCATTAGTAATAATTACATTCACTAAGTTGTGTTGCCATCACCAACATACTTTACATCAGGGGCTCTTAACCTTTTTTGGTCCATGGATGCCTTTGCTAGTCAGGTGAAAACCACAGACCAGAGACTTATGGGAAAATGGCATAGAAGTAGGTAAGAAGAGCTCAGGTCTCTCACAAAAAACAATGAAGAAAAGGCAAAAACCTATCCAAGGGAGCTGCTTTGAAAATATATAGAATGGGAAAGTGCTACACATAATCCAAGAGGGAGTTAGACAGGTAAAAAACTCAAAGAAAAATCATGAGTTGCCCACCCTTGTGGCTTGAAATGGCACATATACCCCACCATCAAAGCAAATGGTCTTGGTAAAGACCTAGACTCAGTGTAATCAACTGAGTGGGAGGGAGTGGTCCCTGGGAGGAAAAGGGGTCTGGTGGAAGGTAGAGAGTGGTTTCTGACTGAGCAGCAGTGTGGAGAAAGAAGGGGGTTCTGCAGGTAGTCTATCACTCCCAGCTTACTGAGAGAGAGAGGAACTAAGGTAGAGAGGGTTTAGGGACTAGTACCTAAATAGCCCCACTTGGCAAATTGTTAGGAACCTAACTTACTTGAGGGAATGGAGGCAGGAAGACTCAGAAAAGTTTTCAAAAGCCAACTTAAGCTGTGGAGCTACTGTAGCTCAGTGGAGGACTTCCTGTCTTGTGTATAAAAGGTCCCAGGTTTGATTCCCAGATTTTCTTAGAGAAGTGACACAGAGAGTGACCCAATGGGTTGTAAAGCATCCAACTGGTGCTTTATAGTTTGCCATAATATACAGAGATTTTTTGTTTTAGCTTTCCTTCATTCTGTTAATTTTATTTTCATAGAGATTCCTTTTTTTCTTTTTCCTTTCTTTCTTTATGTTTTTGCTAAAACCTGCTACATCACCTGTGGAAAGCAGGCTGAAAGGTGATTAACTGATGACCACTGGCAGCCTGAGAAGCTCCTTAGGGATGTAAGAGCAAAGGTTGTTCTTCTTGAGATGCTTAGTTTTGTTGTTGTTGTTGTGTTGTTTCTTGTTTGTTGTCTTTCCCAATTATTTGTTTTCTTTCATTTTATCTATTTTTTTACCTTCTTTATTCCTTTCCTGTCCTTCATTTTTCTATCTTCTGTTTTATGTTGTTTTTCTTTCATTCTACATGCTTTTATTTGGCCTTCATTATTTTATTTCTCTCTCTTTTATTCTTTTTCTCTTTTCCTCTCTTCTCATCATTCTTGCTTTTTAATTCATCCTATTATTTAAGTCTATTCATTTAATTTAATTCCATTCATTTAATTCATCCTAGATAAAAACAATTACAAAGACAAAAAATTACAAGCCATACTATGAAACAGAGATTCAGGACCAGCCTAATGAGCAAACTGAAAAACAGAAGGAGATGTAGAACATTGAAAAACTAATCAGGGATATCCAAACAAATACATGAATGAACTTATTGAAGTGAAGGAAAAGGTAAAGTATATTAAGAAGGCACTGGGGGAAAATTCCAAAGAAATTTTAAATGTACATAAAAAGATAATGGATATGATGATGATGAATGATAAAATGCAAGAGATTAAAAATACACTGGAAACATATAACAGCAGATTTGAACAGGCAGGGGAAAAATTAATAATGTTGAAGACAGTACATCTGAATTCAAGCAGATAGTAGAACAAATAGATAAAAATTTAAGAAAAATCCAGCAGTGACAATGGGATTTGAAGGATAACACGAAATGCACAAATGCATGCATTATAGGCATCCTAGAGGGAGAAGAGAAATGAAATGGGCAGAACGCATGTTGGAAGAAATAATGGCTGAAAATTTCCCAACTCTTTTGAGGGACTTGGACATACATGTCCAGAAAGTGCAATGCACTCCAAAGAGTATAAATCCTAGCAGGTCAACCCACAGATATATACTCGTCAAACTGTCCAATGCTCAAGACAAAGAGAGAGCACTGAAAGCAGCAAGAAAAATGAGATCCATCACATACAAGGAAGCTCAATAAGATTAAGTGCTGATTCCTCACCTGAAACCATGGAGGCAAAAGGCAGTGGTATGACACAGTTAAGGTCCTAAAAGAAAGAAAACTTTTAGCCAAGAATTCTGTGGCCAGCTGTATTCATCAGCCAAAGGGGTGATGATGCAAAATACAAGAAATCTGTTGGCCTTTAAAAAGGATATTTATTTGGGGTGGAAGCTTACAGTCAGAAGGCCATAAAGTATAAGTTACTTCCCTCACCAAAGTCTATTGTCACATGTTGGAGCAAGATGGCAGGCAATGTCTGCAAGGTTCTCCTTTCCTCTTCCTTCTAAGGCTCCATGGTCTCAGATTCTTCTGATATCAACTGTAGGCTAGGATAAGTCTCATCTGTCTCCTGAGGTTCATTTCTTTCCAGGCTCAGCTGCTCTCTTCTCTCCACAACGTCATCTGTACAGTATCAGGGTCTCTCTCTTCCCAGGACCTCTGCTGTGTCTATGGAGCCATCTCTATTCTTCTGTGTTTCTCTCCTGTGTATTTACTTCCAAGGCCTCCAGCATCAAAATTCCAACTTTTTACTCTGCTGTTTCAGTTTCTCTGTTAGACCCCATCCACCAAGTGGTCAGGGACTCAACATCTTACTGATGAGACCCAATCAGAGTCTTAATCATAATTTAATCAAGTAAAAGTGAAACCTCTAGGTATAATACAATCTGATATACACAGAGGAGAAGACTAGTTTACAAACATAATTCCATATCTGTATTTGGTATTAATAAATAATATGAAATTGCTACACCAGCAAAGCTGGCATTCAGAAATGAGGGAGAGTTTAAAATATTCAACTGGTAAGCAGAAATTAAGAGAATTTGTCAATAAGAAATCTGCCCTTTCAAGGGAGTTTGAAGGATGAAAGGAAAGCAAAAACAGGAGAGAGAGGCTTAGAGGATAGTGTAGGAAAGAAGATTTTTGGTAAGAATAACTAAAATGATTTAAAAAAGAATAAAAGAATATATGACATACATAATTGTAAAGAAAATATAGTTAATGTAAATAATTCCTTGACAATAATAACACTGAATGCTAATGAATTAAACTTTCCAATCAAGAGACACAGATCATATATACGTTGTCTTCAAGAAACTCACCTTAGATCTAGCTACACAAGGAGATTGAAAGTGAACGGTTGGAAAACACTGCTGCATGCAAACAATAACCAGAAGAGGGTGGAAGTGGCTATAATAACACTGGACTAAATAGATTTTAAATGCAAAACTGTTGTATGAAGCAAAGAAGGACACTATATATTAATAAAAGGGGGTAAACTATCAAAAAGAAAGAACAATTATAAACATATATGCGACTAACCAGAGCACCTAAAAATAAATGAGGCAAATATTGGAAAAACTAAGTGTACAAATTGATGCATCTGTAATTATAGTAGGGGACTTTAATACATCATATTTCCATTAAATAGAACATGTTGAAAGAAGATCAATAAAGATACAGAGAACTTGTGTAATACATTAGATGATCTGGACCTAATAGACCTCTGCAGAACATTATACTCAAATACACTATTAGACACATTCTTCTCAAGAACACATGAATCATTCTCCCAGATAGACCACATGCTAGGACACAGATAGCCTCTCAATAAATTCAGAAGGCTTAAAATTATACAAAGTAATTGTTCTGACCACAATGCAATGAAGCTTGAAATCAGTAAGGGGCAGAGAAGCAGATTAGGCACAAAAATATGGAAGTTAAACAACACATTCTTAGACAGTCAGTGGGTCAAGGAGGAAACTGCAAAAGAAATCAGTAAATAACTTGAAAGGAATTAAAATGACAACACACCATAATAAAACCTATGAGATGCAGCTAAAGCAGTGCTGAAAGGGAACTTCCTAGCCATAAATGCCTATATTAAAAAAGGAACAAACTGCCAAAATCAAAGACCTAAATGGACACCTGTCAGAATTAGAAAAAAACAACAACTAAGCTCAAAACATGTAGAAAGAAGGAAATAAATATGACAGTAGAGCTAAATCAAATTGAAAATAATAAAGCACAAGAAAAAATTAACAATATCAAAAGCTGGTTCTTTGAGAATATTAATAAAATGGACAAACCCTTAGTTAGACCAACAAAGAGAAAAAGAGAGAAAATGTATGTACATAACATAATAAATAAGGAAGGGAATATCATCACAGATCCCACAGAAGCAAACAGTGTCATTAGGGGATACTTTGAAAAATTATATGCAAATAAGATTGACAACTTAAGTGAAATGGACAAATTCCTAGAAACACCCAAGCAATCTATACTGACTAAAGAAGAAATTGATGAACTCAAAAGACCAATCATAAGTAATGAGATTGAGTTAGACATCAAATACCTCCCATCTAAATAGAGCCCAGGACCAGATGGCTTCACAGGTAAAATCCACCAAACATTCTGGAAAGAACTAAGACCAATCTTGTTTAAACTTTTCCAAAAAATAGAAGTGGAGGGAACATTGCCCAACTCTTTATATGATGCCAACATCACTCTAGTACCAAAGCCACACAAAAATGCACAAGAAAGGAAAACTATAGAACAATCTCTCAAATGAAATCAATGCTAAAATCATCAACAAAATACTTGCTAATCATATTCAACAACACATCAAATGAATTATACACCATGGCCAAGTGGGTTTCATCCTTGTTATGCAAGGATGTCTCAACATAAGAAAATCCATCAATGTAATACACCCCATTATCAGAGCAAAAGAAATAAAACACATGATCCTCTCTATTGATGCATAAAAAGCTTCTGACAAAATAAAGCACCCTTTCCTGATGAAAAATACTTTAAAAAATGGGAATGGAAGAAAACTTCCTCAACATCATAAAGGGTATATGTGAAAAAACCACAGATGACATCATATTCAATGGTGAAATACTAAAAGCTTTTCCTCTAAAATCTGGAACAAGACAAGGATGACCACTGTCACTGCTGTTATATAACATTGTGTTAGAAGCACTTGCTTGAACACTTAGGCAAGGAAAAGATATGAAAGGCATCGGAATTGGAAAGAAAGAAGTAAAAATTTCACTATTTGCAAATGACCTTATCCTATACATAGAAAGCCCATATAAATCTACAATAAAGCTTCTAGAACATATAAATGAGTTCAGTAAAGTGGCAGGATATAAGATCAATGCAAAAAATCTGTAGCATTTCTGTACACAAAGAGTGAAAAATCTGAGGAGGAAATCAAGAAATAAATTCCATATGCAATAGAATCAATCAAAGACCCAGGAATAAAATCTAATGATGTAATGGACTTTTGCTCAGGAAACTACACAATATACTTAAAGGAAATCGAAGAAGACCTAAATAAATGAAAGAATATTCCCTGTTCATGGATAGGAAGAATAAAAATCTTTAAGATGTCTTTATAACCCAAACTGATTTACAGATGGGACTTCTCAGCAGCATTTTTTTTTCTTTTTTTAACTGCTTCTTCTTTCTCTAAAATTGTTGGTAGTATCTGTTTAACCACATTCATTCATTTTTTCTTTTAGTCATTCAACAAACATTTAGTCATCAATTACTTCATGATGAGCACTAAATATTATTTTGGGAATAAAGAAAGGAGTGAGGCATTGTTCTTCATATTCTAGAGATCACCTCCAAATGCAGTAAGAGAATAGAAGCCAGTATACCCAATATCCTGTGGTAGTTCTGTAATCCTGTTGAAGTGGATTAAAGAAGTTGGACTCATCCAGTGGAGGTTAGTGAAGGCTTCACAATGGAGCTGATAAGTGTACTGAACCTTTAAGGAGGAATTGGAAAATTTTCTGGAGAAGGTGTAGAACCCCATCAAGAAGAGGTGACAGGGACACAAATGTGAAATCATTATAACTGTAAGTTTTGGTTAGATTTTATAAACAGTTCATAATATCTAATGAATAATGAGGGGCACTGCATGGAAAGTGTTACATGATCCTGGACAGATTGGCAGCAGCCAGATAATAGAGAGTCTTGTGCTTTGTTCACAAGATGGATATTGATGTTTGAAGTTATTGAAGAGTCAGGGCAGGGTATACAGAAGGAGATGATCATGATAAGCCTTGTCATGTGGAATGCTCACTCTGAGTCTATGTGATTATTGCTGCTGTCAAAACCCCACATTGATGATGAGGGTTGGAAATAGCACGGCGGATGTGGGGAAGGATGTGTGGAGAGTGAATCTATGTGAAGTTGAATCATAATATATAAAATATTCACTATTAATACTAGGCAGAATGCTGGATATTTTATATTCTTTATTTTATTTAATTCTTTCAACTTCTCTCTGAAATCCATTTCACTATTCTGATTCAGTGGACAAAGAATGTGATACTTACAGCAGTGTGATGTTTTTGTCCAAGACATGTAATTTTGTCTGGAATGAATCTTGGAGTTGGATTTTCCTAGGCTTTTTCATTTCATTAATAATTTTACTTCTTATTAAACAATATTTTAGAACAGTATTAGAATTACAGAAAAATTGCAAAGATGTTAGTGATGGTTTCCAAGAACCTATCACCTGCTTTCTCCTGTTCTTAAGATCTCTGATACAAAATAACACATTGCATTTATTGTCATAAATTCTTATTCCCTATGTGACTGTGACAGTTTCTCAGACTCCTTGTTTTTGAAGTCCTGGATACTCTTGAGGAGTGCAGATCAGTTGTATTATAAAATGTCCCTCAGTTTGAATTTACTGATATTTTTATCATGATTAGGCTCAGTTATGGGCTTTTGGAGGAAGACACCAGAGATAAAGCGTCATTTTCATCACACCACATCCAGCATTCTTCCTATCAACGTAACTTATCATTGTTGATGTTGATCTTGATCAACAATGTTATGAGGTTCCCCCATTATAAAATTCTTCATTTATCAGCCTTTCCTTATATCACATTTGGAAAGAAGTCATTAGGTGAAGCCTGCACTTCAAGAGTGGTATTTATGTTCCATGGCCTTGAGAAAGAATTATGCATAAATTATTGAATTCTTCTGCATGAGAGACTTGTCTCTTCTTATTTAATTAATCAATAATTTGTGTACATCAGGATTGACTCAGGACATTTATTTCATAATTTGTGTTATGATACAATACTACTTTTTATTGATTTTGTTCAATTTGTTCCAGTTTTGGCGATGAGATCTCTTTCAGTCTCACCCTGTATCTCTTTATATTAACCCCATCATTGAGGAGTTTATTTGAATACCTATTTATTCTTTGGACTACAAGATGCACCAGGCACTTCTTGCATATTTCTTTCCTAGAGTCAGCAATTTCTCCAAAAATACACTTATTGGAGAATGGTTCTAAATTCCAAGGTTTGGGCACTAACTGTGCTCCTTGCTACTGTAACCTCTAGGCTCTCTCTGCAGGGAGTGTAAGGAAATACAATTGGCATGTTAAGCTCTGTATATCCACCTGTCTACAAATACATCTACATGTAACTGTCTGTATATTCACCTACACATGAGTTCATATTTATGTGTCTAACTCTAAACTCTTATTATATAGAACATACTAGCCTCCTCCCCTTGTTTAGTGGTAAGCTCCCATTTCACAGAAAAAAAATAATTTCCCTCATCTGCCATCTTTGTATGAATTTCTTAATTCCAGTGTACTT
>JAQZBX010030861.1:0-26604 GCA_029593785.1 Cabassous unicinctus
CTCTGGCTTGACATTAGTCTTCCTATTTTGGTGGCTGATTTCTCATCTCTGCAATGGACCTGCAGAGATGTGAAGACAGGAGTGGATGCTTTTGAGGTTCTCCTCCCCATCTCACAGGTGAGCCTCAATGGCAGGGCCCTATTCCTTCCTATCCTTTACTCCACTCCCACCCTGATGATTCCCCTTCCCTTAAAGATCTGAACCAATGACATGACCTTGGGGGGGTCTCCTTGCCTCACTGAGCTTCAGTTTTCTTGCCTGTAAAATGGGGGCTAATAATGCCTGCCCACAGGATTTTTGTAAGCCCTTAAAGGAGAACCTTTAAATAAACAAAAGGGCTATCATACAATAAGTTCTCAACAAATGTTAGTTAATTGGGACCCTTTCAATAAAGAGAGAATCTGTTTTAGAGCTATTACTATTATAAATTACCATTTACTGAGTATCTATTATTTTTGATGGACATTTTCATAAATATTATCTCATTTGAGTCCTACAATTGTTGTGAAAATTAGCTTTAATTGTCCCCATCTTATATATAAGGAACTAGAGGTTAAGAGAGTTTAGTTCAGAGAGTTTTCTAAGATATCACAGCTATTAAATTCCAAAGTGGGAGAATCAAATGGGGAATATTCTGACTTGAAAATGTATCTCCTTCACACTAAGCCTACATTCTTAGCAGACTAAAAGCTTAGGTTCTGAAAGATTGAAAACAACTATGATAAGGGGATAGGTTAAATAAACTACAATTTATTCACACAATGGAACTCTATACAACCATAAAATAAATGGCTTTCTCTATAGGTGGGCATAGAATGTTCTCCAGGATAATACAGTTAAATTAAGAAAGGTGCTACCTTTGTTTAAGAAAGGGTGAAGTGAAGAATATTTGTTCATGTCTTGAGAGAAACTACGGAAGGATAAATTATCAAACTAATAAAAATGATTATTCAAGGGAAAAGGGAAGGATCAGGGTAGGTGGGCAGAGATGAAAGCAAGGCTTCTCTTGTAAGAATGTATCTTGTTACATGTTTGTCTTTGGAAATCTGTAAATATTTCACATTTTAAAAATAATAAAAAGAAATTCTGTAAAAATTAAAAATAAGCTAAACGAAAAACTTAGTTCCACATCAAATTGGTGACATAAGCTTACAAAGAAATTAAATATTTCAAGTGACTTTAGAATGCAGTACATTGACTGTAGATCCTTAGTGGAATATATTCTAAGGACCACTAGAACTGTAGAGAAATCTTAAAGTTTATTTGGGACTCTAACAGTTAGTAATACCTTTAGTGTTATTTTGTCACTATTTTATTTATATTGTAGAATAATGCAAATATACAATTATGTGAATGCTGTTAGTAATCAAGCCTTTTGAGAATAAGAGAAAAGAGAAACAGGTATAAAATCAAGGAAATATTATAAGCAGCCTGTAATGTTAAATTGAATTAGAAATATCATTATGAAGTCATGATTTTGTATTTTAAAAAACACAATGCTTTCTAGCTTTGTCCATTGCAGAGTCTAGAAACAATAATCACCCAATAGTATTGAGCACACTTAGCACTAGATCATGGTCTCTAATCACCATTTACTACTAAAGGGAACTGAGGCTCCTTGGAGGAAATTCTGATTCCATGACTGGGGCAAGAAATACACATAATGAGTATGGGATCTCTTCTGCCAGAAGCAAGGAAGCTGATCAAATATTGTGTTTTGCCAAAAGGATATAAGGGCCAACATAAAGGGTCTCCCATTGGCCAAAGCTGGGACCACTGGAGTATTGAAATGAACTTGATTAAAATACACTGAATATATAAAAACTTATGAGTTTATAATGACAGATTACACACTCAACCCAAATTTATTATACGTCATTGAAAATAACTAGGGCAGTAACCCCTGTCTCTAAAACTTGGGAATTTAAAAGTACAGATTAACACATTTATTTTGCCTTTACAAGCTTTAGTTTAGGATAACAAAATAAACATACTTGATGAGGAAAATTTCTTCTTTGCAGAAGAATTGCAGCTAATAAATGTCACAGAAATGATGGATTTAGAAAATCACTATTTTGCAACCCCAGTGAATTAATTGATTCACGTAATGATTAGCAAAGGGTAGAGCCATTAATTGAAAGGTTAGTGGGGAAGAGAGATTTATAATGGATAAAGCTGTTGCCACCTGGACCCACTGATTAATTTTGGCTTCAGTGAAAGGATAATCAGACTCTATGTACCTTCTGATAAGATGCAATATGAATCCACAGTACCACCAATAAGGAATTCTTGCGAAAAATGCTGAACGTGCATCTTGCCAAGCCTTTAGGACTAACTTCCATTTGCAGGAAATATAGGGGATAGAGGCACAAGTTAAATGATACGAGGAGGCAAATGGGCAAATCCAGAATGTGGGACACTCCACAGGGTAAATGGCCCAGTTTCTGCATTTAACTTGGCGGTGTTAAAAGGACGAATGGGGTGCTTCTTTTGTTTAGAATAAATATCCTCTAGGGCAGGGTTTCTCAGCCTGAGTACTACTGACATTTTGGGCCAGATCATTCTTTGTTGTGGGGGCTGTCCTGTGCATTGTGGGATATTTAGCAGCAGCATCCTGGACCTCTACCACTAGAATCCAGTAACATCTCCCCCTCCCCACCAAGTTGTGACCACTAAAAATATCTTCAGACATTGTCAATGTTCCCTGCTGTCAATGAACCACTGCTGTAGAGCCTGGGAGTGCTCTCCACTTACCCAGCGGTTGGGCAAAGGCAGTGTCCCATCTTAGCACTCCAGAGCTAGGAGAAGCACATCACTCTCCCCTACATTTCTTCGGCTAGAATGAGTCACATTCTAGGTGGGGCTGGGAAGTGCAGTCTCTGATTCAGCAGTTGCTCACTAGCAAACATGCTACATTATGGGAAGACAGTAAAACCTTGGGTGGACAGCTAGCCACCTCTGCCACACCTGGGAACCCTCCCATAAACACTATCATTTTATCCATTAAACCAAAAGGAAACTGAGGCTCAGAAAAGAGAAGTGACTTGTCCAAAGCTATTGGCTCAAATTGGGTTCCCAAGAAGCAGAACCTGAAATGGGGATTTTTTTTTTTGTCCAAATGGTTTATTGATAGAGGATTCTCAGGAGGAAGCTGGGCAGGAGGGAAGGAAGGCAGGCCAGGGGAAGAAGCCTCTGAAAGTGGCCCTGAGTCTGATCCCACAGAGGACTCTGGAGCATGAAGAACACCACAGAGTTTCCCACTTTGAGGCAAGGGTGTCAAACTTCTATTTCTCTGTACCACTCAGTTACGGGTTGTTGGCTCCCTCCACCCCGGGAAGGGTGGGGAGCCATCTCCAAGGCAGCTTCGATGACATGGTTACCATTGGCTGCAGGCAATGTCCTAGAGGAGCAAATGGTGGGTGGGTGGATCTGGTTGGATCACCAACAATATCTGCTATTGTCATCTAATCAATAAGCAGAGGCTTTGAGTCAATATCAAAATTAGGTTAATTTCTTCTGGCTTCAAGTAAGTGGCAGCTTGGATGATGACGGTGATGAAGATGGTGATGATGTTGGCAAAGGCCTGCTGTGTGTTGGGCCCAGGCCAGGCACTATTGCCTGCTCTCCAACTGAGAGCCTGATGTGGCTGTGGCTCCCGGGTGGGGTGGCCGTTTCTCAGGGTGGGTTGGACACAGCCTGCTGAACCCCGCCTGACTCTGTCTCTTTCCTCCCCAGCACAAGCGCTGCATCCCAGCCTCCCTGGATGCTTACTACTCATCCCAGGACCCCAACTCCAGAAGCCGCTTCTACACGGTCATCAGCCACTACAGTGTGGCCAAGCAGAGCACTGCCCGGGCCATCGGGCCATGGCTGTCGGCCGCTGCCGTCATCCATGAGCCCAAGCCGCCCAAGACCCAAGGCCACTAGAGGCCCAGCCCCAGCCAGAAGGGGGCGGGTGGAGAGGGGCACCCCCCGGTTGGCTAAGCCAAGCTCCAGTTACAAGACAACACTGTACTCCTGGGATATGGGGGTGGGGGCGGGGCAGGGCGGGGTGGGAGGGAGGAACTCACTGAAAATATTGTGCGCTGGAGTTGTCTGAATGGATATTTCTTTCTGTCCCTTGGTATTGTCGATTCGTCCCAGAGTCAGGCTCATGTACAAAGGCATGTTTCGTGTTTATCGTTCCCATGTAAGATATTTTCAAAGCCGCTGCTTACTCTTTGTTAGGAAAACTTAAAAACTGCAAAGGAAACGAACAAAACACATTCAGCTGGCTAAATCTGGAAGCCGTTGCAGGGCAGTAGAGAGTACAGACTCTCCGGGCCTCTTAGACGAGAAATTGCAGCTTCACGGTGGGCTTCTGTGGGTGACACAGATTCGGGCTATATGGTTTTCCTCTGGCCAGGAGGGTAGGAAGATGAGAAGTTAGAAATGGCCCAGATGGGGAGAAGGACTAACTTGGGCATGGGGAAGCCCAGGACTCAGGCACTCAATCCAAAGTAAAAAGTGGCCGCGGCTGGTGCATTTTGCAAGGTTAGCGCAGACTTCATGCAGAGGCTCTGGCCCACCCACCTAACCCCGCCTCTGAAAACATGCACTGTGGTGTGTAGGCAAACATCGACAAGCGGGTCGATTTTTTTTTTTTTTTAATCTGTTTCTTGTCTTTGGAGAGCTATACCTGGGTGATGCTTGTGTTCATGAGATGACAGGGTAGAAAGGGAAAGCATGGGGAAGACACTGGAGGAAGAGGAGAGGCACAGCGTGGGCAGCTAACACCTGGCCAGGCTAGAAACACAGGCACCTAATTAATAAAAAAATTTTTCTTGTTTGTTGTTTCCCCAAAGTGTGAATATCAATAGCAACAACAATAACAATAAAAAATCATAACCAGGAGCATGAAATGACAACAGGGGAAAATTTGAGATTGGGGCTGCAACAACCCTAAGCCATTTCTAAACGAATCAGAAAAATGTGACTGTCTTTTGCCCACTCCATTGTGTTGACAGGGGCCATTGGTCCAGATGCCCCAACCTGGTTCTAGATGCTTCTGGCAAGGAGGCCGCCTCCAGAACGGGCCTCCCACTGTCCTGGAGCCCTATCAGGCGCTCCCCCGCGACTCTCACAACCACTTCAGGGACGACTGTCCTGTGGGGTATCAGGCTGGCTCCAGGCCCAACAGGGTCAGAACTGGCTGGGAGAATTGGCTATTTGAGATGTGGTACTGTCTCCCCATGAGTCACCAACAGGCCATTTAAAGGGTATTTTTGCGTATGTGGCTTGCTACGTTGCCGAAATCATTGTGCACAACAGCTGGGTAATAAGTATAAGCTCAACCCATCCTGCCAAATGCTCTCATCTGATTTTTCCTCCCTTCTATCCCACCTTCCCACCGCCTTGAGTCACCTGTAAATTCATTTGTCATCCGAAGCGGAATAACAAATTGTCCCTAGTGAAACCGCTGAGCGCTTTATAATTTTGTGGTGTATTTTTGTCAGTAGGTTAGCAGAGGCTGAAGTATTTTTTGGTGTAATTCTTGAAATTTTCTGACAGGAAACAAATAAAGATAGATATGTCTGAGAGTCTTGACCTTCCTTCGCAACTGTCTTTATCTCCTGCCTTGGTGAGCTTGAGGGGTCATTCAGGACAGGGGCAGAGCAGCCTTTTAGGTGGGGCGGGAATTGGGCTTTGGGGGGAATCTCCTTCCTCAGGCCACTGGGGCCTGAGCTGATGCTTTATGTCCTAAACATGGGTCAAAAGATGCATCTGGCTGTGTGTCCTGCAGCCTAATGGCCTTCAAAGTGAACATGTGCTGAGCGCTTACTGAGGTCCAGGGCTGTGCTGAGCATGGGGTGCCAGCAATGAATGACACATTTTCATTCCCTGATGTCCAACATGGAAACTGATGGTGGCCAAAGAAAAGCCTGATCATGCCATGGATGCAATGCAGCTGGTCAGTAGCCAACAGTTTGAGGAGGAAGATGATGCAGGATGAGCAGGGTCCTTGTCATAATAAACTCATCCAGTGCATATTATAACCTTAGCAGGTAGGGGTTACTGACTCCCATTTGACAGATGAGGATATTGATGCTCAGAGGGAGGAAGGGCTTGTTCTAGCAGGAGAGCTGGGATTCGAACCCACATCTGTGTGACTTCTTTGCCCACCTAGACTGCTTCTGCTCTGGTTTGAGACCCCAAGTAACACTGTAAAGCCTTCAGTTAATTTCTCAGCGAGTCAAGTCACAGTTACCAGTGAACGAGCATGTGTTCAGCCAGAACTGGGTGTCAATATTAGTTCACATCACCCTCACAACAGTTCTGTGAGGTAGGTACGCTCATCGTCAACATCATTGTCGTCAGAGTCCCCGTTTTAAGATAGAGAGGGGGAGGCACAGAGCAGAGAGACAATTTGTCCCAGGCTATGCTATTAGCAAGTGGCAGAGCTGCATCTCTGACCCACACATTTTGGTGGTACCAGTGTCTTAACCATGGTGCCAGGCGGCAGTGACCACTTGTGCATTTTGCTTTCCGGTTGAGAGTCTGTGCTCACGAATCTTCTCTAACTGAGATGGCAGGCCATGAGAGAAAGAGACCAGGGCTCACCATGGGCAGAGATGGAAGCTGAGGCTCCAAGCCAAGCACTGTACTGGGGGCTGTGGCCAAGGACGCCTGACAGTGCAAAAGAGAAGGGGGATGGCAGTTGCAGCCCAGCCGAGGGAGTCAAAGTGAGCACTAGACATTAGGCAACCCATTAAGCCTTGGATTGCCATCCTCTCTTTAGGGGACAGTGAGCTGGGAAAGACAGGGCAGAGATCTGGGCTGGTGTCCACTCAACAAAAGCAGGTGGAGACATATGGCCAAGATGTAAACACCCATTTGTTTTTTCAGTTACACAAAGTCAACTAAAGACTTAATGAACATATGTTCAAACATTCTGTCACAAATGGATTTGCCACTCCATTGCCTTAAAAAATGACCCAAAACTATCTTTTCTCTGGAATGAATGGGTTATGGATGTGTGTCTGAGAAATAAGGGTGCATGGAAGGGCTAGGAGCTGGACAGCAGAGATTCTGTCACAGAATAGCCACAGGCTATTCCTCGCAGAGTCATAATTATTCTCATCAGAAAAAAAAAAAAAGGACTCCTAACTTCTCCCATGAATCCAGTGAGTGGGGAATCAGAAGCATGGGCTTTGGTCAGGACAAGCTTCTGTTTGGTGGTGGTGGTGGTTGTTGTAGGATAGGGTTTCAAAGAGCCTTGCTGGCTCACGAAGAGTCAGGAAAAACCAGACAATGGTCACAAAACAGCAACTCAGTTTATAGAACAAGCTGCGTTTGTGACGTTTGCAAACTTTTAAAAATTTGTTCACAAATATTGTGGGCATCTCTTTGCCAAGTCCTGCACTGACTCCCTGCTTTGAGAGGGTTACAGTTGATGGGGGAGATAAAGCAGGACCAAAGCTGTGCAGGATGGGCAATAGGGCAGAGAGCCGAAGTGTGTTAGAAATTGCGAGGGGATAGTACATGTCCATGTGGGAGTCAGCCATGGGTTCTTAGAGGAGCTGAACTTAGAACAGGGACTTGAAGGCCAGGTTGCTTTTTTTTTTTTTTTTTTTTTTTTAGGAAGTACCGGGAATTGAACCTGGAACCTCAAACATGCAAAACAGATGCTCAACCACTGAGCTACACCCACTCCGCCCAGGTGGCATTTTGACAGAATTCAGGAGGGTGAGGAAAAGATTTTGTTGGCCTGTCTTTCCAGGAGATGGAACAACATCACCGAGGTGCAGAGGAGGGAAAACCAGGGCTTCTCCTCCCAAGTGCTCCAGGGATGTGTCCTCGGTGCCAGGGCTAGATGCAAAGAAAAAACAATGCACAAGAAGCTGCCCCTGCTTGCTGGGCTTACAGTTGGGGGAGGGAGGGGAGATGAATGAATAGTCGATCAAGTCAGAAGGTATTAAGGGAGACATACATTCTTCTGGAAAATTGAAAGACCTCCTTGGCAAGACTGTTGCTGATCAATGAATGCATCCCTACCTACCCCTGCAATGCACTCTAATCTCATAGGGGAGCCATGTGGAAGAAGAAATAAATCCCCAATAATTTTTCCAAGAAGCACACAAAATTATTTCTTTAGAAAATAGCACTCCTGAACAGGCCAGGGGAAAGGCTGGTTTCCATGACAACATCAATGCCGGTTCCCATAGATCAGATGCAGTCTGGCAAAGCAGGGTGTTTATCTGACTGTCCTTTTGTCAGAATCTGAGAACACAGACCCAGACTTCAATTAGTCAAAGCTGCCCGTCGAGATGAACACCCCTGCTTTCTGGGCACTTTCCGCCACTCTATGCTCTCTGTGCCTCTTCTCTTTTTTGGTCGCTCTTTGTCCTTCTCTGTCTCTGCCTCTCTTTCTCCTTCCAAGGGAACAATGACCAGATGCTGTTGCCTGACTTGATGAAACTTTTGTTTTTTAACTCGAGGTCCCTGGTAAATGCTATGCCTGGAACTGGGCTGGGTGTGGGACGGAGCCTATGGCAGGGGTGAGAGATGGTGTCCCTGGGAGAGATGGTGTCCTTGGGGAAGGAGTGTGGGTGCCCTGTCCAGGCAGTCTTCAGGCTTTGCTCCTCCTGCTTCTGATCTCTGGCTGTGGCCAACTCCACTCCCCATGCTAAGCTTTGGCTTACTCTTCTCTAAAATGGGGATACTAATTGTATCTACCTCATTTTGTAAGAATTCAATGAAATATGTGTTTAAAGATTTGCCTATAGCCGGCACTCAACTAAATTGTAGATACCATTCTTTAAATAAGTCCACTGTAAAGTGGAATTATTTATACTGCACCCTGCCCCCCTTCATAGGGCTACTGGGATTAAAAACCAGCTGATGGCTGTGAAGTGCCTAAGACATAGAAATCCTTTATCTCTTGCTCCACCCTGAGGAAGCTTGCATGCATCTCGTGTTTTCTTCCCTCACATCATCTATGCATATGCCCCAGAATAAAGCCACTGGCTGTCCCATTTTCCCCATGTCTATGCACAGTTTTTAATTTATAAATTTAGTTACACCAATATGTCATTTTAGTTTTATAAATTAATTTAAAATATTGCTTTGGGGTCTCTTTCACATTTCCTGAAACCATTTTCATCAAACTATTTACACGCATTTTAAAATTTAAGCTACACTATAGGCTTTATTCAGTTTTCACTTTTTTTCCCATTAAAATCCTTTTTATATTCTAGGATCTGATCCAGAATCCCACATTGCATTTAGCTGTCATGCTTCTGTAGTGCTCTTCAATGTGTGACAGTTTCTCCTTTTTATCTTGTCTTTCATGACCTTGGCACTTTTGAAGAGTGCTTGTCAGGTACTTTTTAGACTGTCTATCAATTTGGGTTTCTTTGATGTTTACCCATGATTAGATCCAGTATATGGAGTTTTGGGACAAACCCCATAGAAGTGATGTGCCTTTCTCAGTGCATCAAATCAAGATACATAATGATGTGTCTTGCTACTGGTGGCATTCACCTAGATCCCTTGGGTAAGGTAGCATCTGTGAGAATTCTCCCTTGTAATGTTGCTATTTTTTCCTTTTACAATGAATAAAAATGGGGGAGAAGACACTTTGAGGATATGCAAATATCCCATCTCTCTTTAAACTTTCACATACTGATTTTAGCATTCTTCAGTAGATCTTGCCTGCAGCAATTGCTGCTGTAGTGTTCTCATGGTAACTTTCTATTCCCTCCATTCCTTCTACATTTATTAATTGGAATCCTTCTGTAAGGAAGGGATGTCTCTCCTCCCCATTTATTTATTATTATAATCATTTTATTTTATTCTTTGGGTTATAATCCAATATTATATTTTATTGTTCAAATTGTTTCAGCCGTGGTCATTGGGAATCCTTTCAGGTTAACTTCTGTGTCCTTTTTACACATCCCACGTGTTTTTTTGGTGTTGTTATTGTTTTTGAGTCATCTAAAATTGTTTTAGAGTATGCTATCATCATTTCTGTTTCATCATAAGGCCTCACATAAAGTCACTTCTTATGTTCTGTAGGCTAATATTTTTGGAGGGGAACAATGCACCATATTATTTTTCAGCTGAGTCCTCTAAGGCTTCACCAACCTAAGAGTAACAACGAACAGTAATATGAACAGTAATAACTTAAATGTCATAGACACCTGCCCCCATGGAGATTCTCTTGGAGGATCCCAGGTGCCTGGTAAAGAACTCACTCCCAGCCCACTCCAGATATTTCTGTGACTGCCCAGCTGGAGTCCCACATGTGTTCAAGAACAAGTGTAGTGCTACAACTGCCCAGGAGTCCTTGGAGTTTCCAGGAGCCATGGTCTCTGGCAGAGCCGTAAGGGAAGGCATCACTCTCTTGCATTTCTCTCTGTTATCAGGGTTCCACTGCAGGACTGCTTGTGCCTCCAGCACCCTACAGAGTTTTAACCAAAATAGTTCTCTTTTTCATTTTAATTTTATCCACAGCACCCCTACTTCTTTCCTGCTCTTCAGGGGACCTATACATGAGTTTGTGGGGGCTTCACTGAAAGACACATTTGAGTACCAGCCATCATGCTTGGGTTGTAGGCAAATGGCTTGCATGCCCTCATTGCTCTTATCTGTACCCATGGCAGATGCTGCTGATCAGCCACATCACTCTCTCCAGGTAAGACCAGTTCCAGCCAAACACTCTTTCTCTACATATCTCCATGCTCCCTTGACCACTCAAATAGATGCCAATAGTGACAGAGATTTCTGGTTGTCTAGCAAAGTTCCATGACCCCCTTCCATTGTGTGGAACTGCCCCCAACAGGGCCTTGACTGGTGAAAAACCATACTCTTTCATAGTCCCTCTTGCTTTTGGGCTTGACCATGTACTGGTTTTCACACTGGATTGTGAGTGGGATGGAGGAGAGAGGTGTGTGAGTCATGGAGAGGAGGGGCCCCTGTAGGATGCTGACCAGGTGCCTGGAGAAGAAAGGCTACAAGTGTATCCAGGAGGATGTTAAACAGCCTTCCAGAAGATTCTAGGGGTCCATCTGCAGCTCAGAATCAGCAGAGAGTCTTTGACCTAAAGGGGCCAGTGGAAACAGGCACACTTGGTCTCTAAGAGGTGCCTAAGATTCTAGAACTAACTCTTTCAATGACCTGAGGTTACATCACCTGCTGGCCTGGCAAGATGGGGGGTCAAAATGGGAATTTAATCGGGGGAAAAAAAGATCTTGCCCACTTGAATTTATGGAGTGAGAGTCATACCTTTTCAGCCCTTCTCATTATTTTCATCTCTTTATCTTGCAAATGCTCGCTCTACATCAGTCCCCGTGGTATGTTCACATCTACAGGAATGCGTATTTCTCAGACAGAGTTAGCTCCCCGCCTGGGCCTCCACAGCTTCTGGTATATACTTGTATTGTATCGCATATTTTGCAATAGTTGACTCATTCACTAGAATACGAAGCAGGAACTATTATGATTATTTCATTTTATAGATGAGGAAATAGAGGCTCAGAGAGATCAGGTGCAAAGGTCAAGGGCACTCTATATGCCTCTAGCACCCAAGTGCCTGCCTCTGCAGCCCAGCAGGGAGTCAGTCTGTTCCTGCCTTTGGAGCACTCCTGGACCCACTCTCCTCCAGGACTGACAGCCTCCACTGACGCCTCCGCTGAGTAGCTTTTTTCCCCACAGCTTTAAACAAACATTTGATTAAAAGAATGTGCCTGTCTGTGTTGGTGATTTATTCCCTTCTATGCAAATTGTCCACCTAATTTTTAAAAAAAAGAAAAGAAAAGAAAAACCCCCATGGTTCAGACCAGTGAGCACTTGAAAGAGAAAATGAAGAAGCTGTCAGCAAAGTGGTAGCATCTGAAGAGCACCCGGCTGGGGGTCAGACAGATCTGGGTCTGAATCTACCGCCCTCTGGCTGTGGGACATTGGGCAAGTCACATCACCTCCCTGAACCTACCTTTTGTCATCTGTGAAGTGAGGGTGAAAATCCCTATTTCAGAGAGTTGCCACGAAGATCTTTGGAGAACGTATTTGAGTGTTGTGAAAACTTCAAGATGTCCCGGAAGTAGAAGAAGAATGTTCCTTGACATTAAATTGCAGAAACACAGAAAAAATTGGGGCCTCTTAAA
Organism: Cabassous unicinctus; assembly: GCA_029593785.1. Classification (NCBI taxonomy): domain Eukaryota; kingdom Metazoa; phylum Chordata; class Mammalia; order Cingulata; family Chlamyphoridae; genus Cabassous; species Cabassous unicinctus. The sequence goes on from JAQZBX010030861.1 coordinate 12,144, forward strand.
AGACTCAAGAGTACAAGGTCACACAGCTAGACACTCTTCGATCAAGGCCCACCGGACTCCAGAGTCAGTGCCCTTTCTCTGAACTGCAGGGACAACAGTTTGCTGTGGAGCGGTTATAATAAGTGAATACAAATTTAAGTGAGTCTATCCAGTTTGGTGCTTGCTGACTGTCTCCCATGTGCTGGGCCTCTGCTAGAAACTGGGAAGCCAGTGATAACTAAAAAGCAAACCTCTCCTGCAAGGCACAGCCCCTCCGGTGCTGGCCATAGATGTCAAACACTTACAGGTCCACAGTGACGCTGTCATTCTTTGAAACGCCCACTGTTATTTAAGAGGTGCTGTCTGGATCAACATCTTGGGATCGTGGGATCTAAAGATGGGAGAACCTGGCTTTACCCTTAGGGAGCTCAGAAAGGACAGGGTGTAGAGTTACAAACAGCTTGGGAAGGGCTTGGGAAGGAAGTACACGATGGCCTCTGCTTCTAGGTGCTTTGCAGTCTGGCGAGGGGGAGGAAAGTTTCCAGATAATAACAGCAGTCACCATGCTAACCCTCACACCCACCACAATAATCCAATTGTGAGAGAGCTGGCAGAACAACGAAATAGGAGAGAAACTTCATTTGGACTAGATGAGCTGGAAAACAAACTCTCCCTCACCTATTTGCTGTTAGCGCTAAATCTCCTCTTTGTAATCATGAGAGTTAGATAAAATAACCTCAGCAATTTGGGTTTGAAATCAGCAAAGGTAGTTGGCATCTAATTGCATCTGGAAAGAAAGCAGCGGAAAATCTTTGAAAGTCATGATTGTATTTTCTCCAGTGAGAAAAGTGGTGCTTTGAAATGAGCTGTTCTTTGACTCTTTTCTTAGCAACACAGATGAAAACTGGTTGAGTTGGGCAAAAACCAACCCCATGTTCTCAACCACATTTCCTAAACAGAGTGTGTGTGGGGGGGTGGCAGCTGGTGTAGACGCCTCCTCATCTGAGGTCAAGAGCAGTGCCTTTCACGTGACACGATGGCAAAAGAGGTTTAGACTCAGCATTGTTGAAAAGCTACTAGCACATTTCTTCAGCTTTGGGAAGGAAGCCTCTTTCAACTGAGACCTGGAAAACCTAAAACGTCTGTCTTTTGTCCAGGCCCATCAGACAGCTTTATTGTAGCTGATCAAATTCTTTGCAAAAGAATTTATATCCCCAGAAGCAGAGAGATGGCGTTATCATTTTTTCCCTCTATACTAATGCAATGAGATGGGGAAAATTCAATTCACCAGATTCCCTCCTGAGAAGAGTTCTGTATTTATTTGGAAGAAATGCATTGAGAAGTGTGTTTGGATGAGGGAAGATATCTTAAGGCAATGGTTTTCAAAATTTTTTATTTTTATGCTAATTTCTCCCTAAAATTATAATAAAAACTATGTTTTCTCTTGAACATTTGTGAGCTGATATTTCTGGTAGTTTGATGCTGTATGTGCCCCAGAAAAACATGTTCTTAAATCTAATCCATTCCTGTGGATGTAAATCCCTTTTAAGGAGGACCTTTTGATGAGGCTACTTCAGTTAAAGTGTGGCAGGCTCATTCAGGATGGGTCTTAATCCTCTTACAAGAGTCCTTTATAAATGGAATGAATACACACAGAGAGAAAGACATGGAATCAAGAAGCTGAAAGCAATGAGACCTGGATGAGAAGGGAGAGACCAGCAAATGCTGCCATGTGCCTTGCCATGTGGCAGAGGACCCAAGAATCGCCAATAGCCAGTCTTCTGGAAGAGAGCATTACCTTGATGATGTATGTCTTGATTAGACATTTTTTCAGTCTCAAACTGTAAGCTAATAAACGATTACTGTTTAAGCCAACCCACTTCATGGTATCTGCTTTAAGCAGCCTAGGAAACTAAAACAGATTTTGTCCCATGTGTGGGGTGCTGCTATTGCAAATACCAAAAATGTGGAAATGGCTTAGGAATGGGGTAATTGGTGGTGGTTGGAAGAACTGTGAGGTGCTTGATAGAAAAAGCCCAGATTGCTTGAAGAGAAAAGAAGGTTCTGGGGTGATGGAAATGCCCTGTATGTTGATAGGACTTCGTGTTTCACAGGGTTAGACATTTATCAAAACTCATCAACAGGTGCTTTTAAGATTTGTGCATTTTACTCTTATTAAATTTTACCTCAAAATAAAAAGAAACTGTAAACAAATATTGAATAATAATTACTACTATGCGTGCTAAGGTGTTCAAGAGGAAGTAGACCGATTTCTACAACTTACCTTGAAATGCGTAAAAAATCAGATGGATGAATGGATGGATAGAGGGTGTGGAGTGCTTGAGAGATAAGCGATAAAGGAAATTCAGCAAAATATTAATTACTCTAGGGGGTAGGTGCCTGGTTATTCACTGTACAATTCTTTTAAAGGTAGGACTCTCTTAAACATCACTCTATTCTCAGGGCTTAGCACTATGCCAGTGTGAACTGCTTGTCAGGCATTTTGCTCATTAAGTTGTTCTAATAATCATAGGAGGTTTCATCACCCTAGGCTACTGATGAGAAAACAGAGGTTCAGAGAGGCTAAAATAACATGCACAAATTCATGGAGTTGGATAGCCAGAAGCCCAGATTTGATCCTTGTCCGTCTGCCTCTTAACACATGCTTTAATCATCTCCCCAAGTCCTAAGGTTGGCTCACAGCCCACCCTTTTAGAGGTCAGTAGCTATTTTAAGTCCTGGGAAATAAGGTTGGAGAAATAAAAAAAAAAGTGCTTCTCTAGCTATAGCCCAGGAGGACTTAACAGAGGCTGATGGACTTTGGCACAGTGCATTTTATTTTCTTACATGGTTCCTGCTGTTTCTCCTTTGAACATTTGGACTTTGAGATGAAGTAATTCTTAATCCTGGGGCATTTTATTTTGTGACTTGTTTTGAGAACCATTCTTCCCCTTACATCCCATCCTTAAGTTTTTGATATTATATATTTAACTGAATTCTGGTGGCATAATGAAAGCCAGTTGGAAAAAGGATATAATTTGTAGAAATGCATTTTCCAGTTGACCTTTCAAGAATTAATCTATGTACGATGTATAACTGAAGAGATTCTGGGAGTGGAAATAAAACTGCTTAATAAGCTCTTAAAGTTTTCACTGAAACCAGCAATACAAGTAGTTCATGTTCATTTAAAATAGTAAGAGACTCAAGAGTAAGCAGAACTTTATTTCCGCTTAAAGGAAAAGAGTAAGTTACCTTCTCTTCCTGTCCCTCTTCCTTCTTCCCTCTCCTCCCTCACCTTAGCTCCTGTAACGCATCCAGCCCTGTGCTAGCTACTGGTGACAGTGTGTGTCACACACAGTCCATCAAGTTTCACGCAGAGTTGGTGCAGGCAAGCAGCAGTTGAGCTTTGGACAACATTTCCCAGACACACTTGCATCGAGGTAGCGTTCATGTGACTGAGATCTGGCCAATGGAGTGTGGGAGGAAGCCATGTGTGCTGCTTCCCATCAGCCTGATTCTTAAATGAAAAATTAGAAAAATTGGTCTCTTTAACCACAGACAACCTCACTTTGTTATGCTTCTGTTTGCAATGATCAGAAACCTATTAAATGTGGGTTAAGGAGAAGGGAAAAAAACAGGGTGTCAGGGGTAGAGAGGAGGGATTTACTAGAACACTAATTTTTAAAGGTATCACTGAGACAGGTAGGTGCTTTTAGATCAGGGACAAGGCATTAAATAACAGAATCACACTATGAAAAGATTATTCATTTTCAAAATCGCTATCAATCCTGATTACATTAGGAGAAAGTGTAGACTTATGGCCATATTGTCTTAAGGCCTTTCTTTTTTTTTAAATGTAACCTGGAATCATCCTTTTTTTCAGTGTCTGCTTATCTCCCCCTTGCTGTGAGGTCTTACTGCATCAGCCCACCGCGCCGCGCGGGGCGGCCTGCCCTCACAAGGAGGCCCCGGGAAGCGAAGCCGGGGTCTCCCACATGGTAAACAGGAGCTCTATCGATTGAGCCACACCCTCTTCCCTTAAGGCCTTTCTATATGTTTCTATCTTTAGCATGTGATGGTACCTAGCATTTACATTGTTTTAATTATATTTATATTTTTATCATTATCTCTAGGTATAGAAAATAGTACTAATTTTCTATTTATAGTCTTGATGTAAAGTTTCCTTTTGAAATTAAAAGTTAAGCAGAAACAGAGTCAATTTAAAGAAAATATTGAAGAAATGGTAGTTGATATAGTACAAGGAGACGGTTAAAATAAAGTTAGTATTTAAAGGCTAAAAAGTTGGGGAACATGGTCAGGAAGATGCTGGGTTGTCCCATGGAGCTGGACCTCAGAGCCAGGGAAAGGGTTGGAAATTCACAAAGTCCTCTAATCCTGCTTCGTTTCATCTTTTCTCCACTCATCTATGCCATTCTCATCTTTCCCTGTAGGACAGCTTTCTCAGAGGAAAAAATGGTCAACAGCTCCGAAATTTCACAGCCATTAGGGAAGAGATGGATTGACTTGCTTTTAGTTCTTTTTTCATATTCTTTAGTAAGGGGATCATTGGCCCAAAAGGGTCAGGTGCCCATCTGTGCACCAATAACTTGTGTCCAGAGAGAAAAGATGTTATTGAAGGCACACGGATGCTCTGGTACAGTCATGTGGTTGGGGGCAGAGTAAGTTGGGGAAGGAAAAAAGAGATCTGTCAAGCTATAGAACCAAAAAAGTTGAATGGATTTGGTATAAAAAATGGAGGATTCTCTCTCAACAAAGAATTCCTCTGGGAAAGTTCTTAGATAAATGACAGACTGAGAAAAGATATATGCAATATCTCATATCAGCAAATTATTGATATCTGTGATACATAAAGAAATCCTTCAAAATAAATTTACAAAGAAAAGACAGAATGCAATAGGAAATTAGGCAAAGAAGATGAACAATTATTTCCCAGAAGGGGGAATCCAATTGGCTAAGCAATATTTGAAGAGAGGCTCAAACTCTGTAGTGAGAAAAATGAAAAAGAACAACAATGTGATGATCAATTTGCATCTACTGTCATGGCAAACGTTAGCAAGTGAATAATTCCAAGTGCTGGTGAGTTTGTAGGGAGACCAGAACTCTCCTGCCCTCAAGCTGGAATGTAAATTTGCAACACTTAGCAATATTGAGCATGCATGTGCCATATGTCCTAGTTAACACATTCCTGGGTGTACAGCCCAGATAAATTCTCACCAAGGTCTGCAAAGAAACATGTACTAGGATGGTCTTTGCTAAGCTTTGTAAGGAAGGGGAGGAGAGGATTGAAGGCAGCCTGGGTGTCCATCATTAGGCCCAAGGACAAGTAAAACATGGTAAACCATACTGTGCTATACTAAGCAGCAGCCAGAAACTGCCAACTAGAAGTAGATACAGCTGCATGGGTAGCTCTCCATGCACCAAGGTGGGAAACCAAATGAAATGAATGTGATTTATTTCAATTAAGATATAGTGCACACAAAGCAAGATTACTTATTAGATAAGAATTGATGCATATTGAAGGGCATAAATGAGAAGCGTTAGAATGGATACCAAGCAGGGGGGTGAGATAAGGTTAATAAAGAACCAGGGAGGAAGGAGAAACCTCTTTAATGAAGAAAAAGGGCAGCAAGGCAGACAATCCAAAGGGAAGTGTGACTATTAGGTTCCCTGTGGAGTTGATGACTCCAGTAGCCTAAGCAGAGTGTGTATCAGAGACAGGAGAGGGCAAGGACAGAGAACCAGGTTGGACACTCTTATAATAATCTGCGTAAAAGAAGCAAAGACTTGAACTAAGTCAGTAGCAGTGGTGATGGAGAGAGGTTGACTGATTTAAGTATATATATCGAAGGAGGTAAAAATGATAGGATATGGTGACAGATTGAATGTGAGGGGTAAGAGAGAGGGAAAAGCCAGAATTATTCCCATGTTTCTGGACACCTAAGATATGGTGCTGGCATTACAAGGACAGGGGACACAGGAGGAGAACTAGGTTTGGGTGAAAATAATGAGTTCCCTTTAGTTTGTCAACACATGATGAAATCGTTGGTGTGTTCATGATGAAATGTGAGAATGTTTGATTGCAGGTAAACATCTTGGCAACCCATTTGAGCAGATTCCCTGCCTAACATTTTTCATGTTGCCTTGTAAAATTAGCCTTTTTAAGAAATGGTCAGGGTGACTTCATAAAATTAATTGCTGGACTCAAGAAGAAAGCAAATATTATTTATACTCCATTGAAAGTCAGAAGTCGAGCAGATCCAACCTGGATAAGAGGTTTTCATTTGAGGTTGGAGTGGAAATGCTGGAGTTCCTTTTAAAATCTCTGAGTTATAAACTGGGATTTGTGCAAAGCATTTGATTCCCTGTGGACTCCAAATCATGATGAATATCAATACTTTAGGGCTTTCATAATGCAACAACAGAGTTTATTGAGTGAAATAAATACGACAGTGGCAAAAATTGCATTTCACAAACTCGATTCACATAGACATTGGCAACGGTAAGGACAGAGGGGTGGGGGTTACTGATTTGAACAGGTAGACGGAATCTCCCCACTGACAACTAGAATGGCTTTGAGTAAGACTCATCTTGGGGTGATGCACTGAACTCCACAAGGGTCTCACCAGATGGTGGGAGTAGAAGAGAAGGAAAAGTAAGTGAGAGGTAGGGGAAGGGCCCTGGACTCACTGCCAAGAGAGCTGGGGTGCCAGTTCTGCCACAGACTCACTGGGTGGCCATGGGCAAATCATCCCCCACTTGCTTCCTCATTTGTAAAATGAATTGGTTCAATGACAGGTCTCTGAGCTCTTCCCCTACTCAACGCCAGGGCTGTTTGCTCCACCCCAACATTTTGTGTTCCAAAACCATGTTCTGATCCTTTACAAAAGACTTTTCTTAGGATCTTCCTGGGTCCCTCATCACAGACCTCCAAGGCAGCAGGTGCAGTGCTCAAAAAGGTGAACTGATTACCCAAGGCTATGCAGCTAAAAAGCAAGGTGACCTACCTTACTCAATTTGCCTGGGACAGACCCAATTTCAGCACAGGAAGTCTCACATCTGGGAAAACCCCTCAGTTTGAGACAGTTGGTCATCTTAGGGAAGCATGGTCTCAGGGCTTTAAAATCATGCTTGTCATTTCCCAAATCTTCTGCTCTTGTTAAATGAATATTGTGCCTTGTGCTCGGAGGTGTCATTTCTCTCTCTCTCTTTCTTGTTCTTGCTCAGTCCCCTCTCCACCTCCCAGAAGATTCCCAGAGATCCTTGGAGCACCTTTGTGAAATTTAGCTTCGAATTAAAACAGAATGTCAGAATCTGGCTAGGGGTTCACCAAAAACATCCTCTCTCCTCTTCTCTCTGGGCCCATAGCCAGACCACATTTCCCAGCCTCCCTTGCAAACAGGTCATGTGACTGAATTCTGGCCAATGGAATATGGGCACATCACTTCTGAGCCTGGGTCATTAGAAACTCTTATCCCCTTCTAAGCCTCTTGTTTCTATTCCTATCCTCCAGCTGTACAGAGAAGGTTCTAAGGACCTGGAGAAGGGTATTGATGCAAAATGGAAGGATCCTGGGTCCTTGGGTCATTGCTAGTGGGGACCACTGTTGGGAGAAGATCCTTTATGGGGTTTTACATCTCTATGTTTTATGAGCAGAGGCACTGACAGCTTTTGTTCCCAACTATTTTTTCAAGGGTGTTTGGATAGCCAACAGCCTTGGGGAATAAAGATAGTATCTACTTCTGGAGCAGAGGGCAGATTTGCCTTGTGCTTGCTTAATATAATAAAGATAATGCCTCCCTCCAGGGCAAAGTTCAGGCAGAATTACTGTCTATTATGAAAGAGCCAAGTTTCCTAAGCTTGGGGGTTCCTTGTCTGTGATAGAAACCCGCAATGCAGCATCTACTGGACCACTCTTCATTGCTGCTGTGGAACTTGGGGGCAAGGGGACCAGTGTGAACATGAAGCTCATGCTGTTTGCTCTTCTATAGGAGATAAAATCCTTTGTCTCTGCCCCAGCAGTCTTGTGCTTTCTGCCGGCATCCACAAAATGGCGGCTGGCCAACTTGTTAGCTTGCAAGTAGGGTAAAATCTCAGACCCTTACAGATACTCAGGAAATCTACCCATCCAGATACGTTCACTCTGAACTTCTACGTAAATGAGCAATGAACCTTTATGATGATGATGTGCCTCTTGGGCCTTTGAGGCTGTGTGTTACAGTGGTTGGACTATCCTGATAAACAGAATGATCAGGAAGAATTCACCAAGCCCCACTGCCTACCAAGCACTGCTCCAGGCCAGAGCATGTACTGTGTCTAAGGCAGAGAAGCTTGGTGTGTATGGAATCAGACAGATCCGGGTTCAAATTCTGGTCCCTTCCCCTGGATCGTGCTGCTGCCCAATCCGGGCGGTGGTGGCCCCTCACCAGCTGGACTTGAGAAGAAGCCAAGTGCCCATCTGGGCAGAAGGCAGGGCTTGGGGGGTTTCAGCCCCTACCCTCATTCCCTCCTCCCCACTCCCTCTCTGGAGTCAAGGGATGTTGCTTTCCATCATGGTCTGCATTCAGTCCTCAGAGTTTGCTACTGTTTGGGTGAAGGTAACAGGGAGGAAGCTTGTGCATCTGAAGTGCATTTCAAGTGAGGGCACACAAACCCATCTCCAGGAGGGAGATAAGATTATCGATTCAGAGCATCGGAAGGAAGGTGGCAGATGTTTGGATTCAGGTAACAAACCCCTCCGGATGCTGTTTATAGAGAAGTTCTTAAAGGTGAATGCTTCTCTTTGGATCCTGAAAAATAGAGCTCTCACTGGCCTTCACCTTTTCTTCTTGGCCAGAATCGTGCTGTTTTCTGGTCTACAGATATCTGCTAATTTGGGTCAGGGGAAACTCTGATATGATTCATAGTCAATGGAACAGCTGCATGGAAGAGTGCTCTTTCTATCACACCAGATCTGAGCATTGTCCACTCTCCAATGTAGAGTCCCTGGAGCTCCCAAGACACATAGGATAAAGTTCAAACTCCCTCTTATCACTTCAACTTCTTCTCCTACCATTACCCCCACCCTTCACCCTAAACTCCAGCCATAGCTGTGAACCAGCCAGATCCACACATCTGAGCCTTTAGCCCAGAAGGACCAACTCCATCAACTCCCTCTGCTGGGATCACATTTCACTCACCTCATCTACTATTGGGTCTCTTGTCAGCTTTTCTCCAGCCATTCTGCCTTTCTGTTCTTCAAACATACCTCGCTGGTTCCCAGCTTGGTGAGAGTCTCGGAAGACTTCTTGGTGGGAAGCCATGAGCTGGTTTTTCATGCATTCGCCCAGATTCGATGGGCCTGCTGTTGCCCATGTCAGAACTCTCTGCCCCCATCTCTAACCCAGGTGCCTTCTCCTCATTATCAAGGAGTTAGCTCAAATGTCACCTCCTGTCAAAAGCTTTTGCTGAGCAGACTATCTAAAGCACCCTCTCCTGTGCCCCTCATACCTTGTTTTAGTTCTATCACATACTTAATCACTAGCACATGTCGTCTCATTCATTTATTTGCTTACCTGTTCATTTCTTGTCTTCCCTCACTAGACTATAAGCTAAAGGAAGGTGAAGATCTTATCTACTTTGATAATTATGACACCTCTCATGATTAGAATGATGCCTGGCACCCAGAAGGGCTTAATAAATGCACACTGGACAAATGGAAAATCACATCTATATACTAACCATTTATTAATATGCCAGGCAGTGTTGTAAGAGCTTTAAATATGCTAACTTGCTGAATCCTCACAGTAAACCTATGGAACAAAAAGGAAACTGAGGCACCTGGATAGGTTAAGAGACTCAGCCAAAGCCATATAGCTGGTAAATGGTAGAGTCAAGATTTGAATCTAGAGCTTTCGTTCTTGACCCCCATGCTGTACTCCCTCAAGGGTGGATGGAAAGAAAGAAGGAAAATTGTCACAGTCATTGTGTCCACTGAGAAGTCTTCCAAAACTCTTCTCGTATGTTTCCTGGGAACTCTTTACATTCCCCAGGTGACTCTGTCCATAGGACCCACCACACTGCAGTTCAAGTATTATTAATTGCCCAAGTCTCCATCTCCCTTACTAGATGGTGTGCTCCTTGATTGCTGCTACTGTCTTCTTTCTCTGTGCCCAGTGCCTGGTTCAGGGCCTGGCACACAGTGGGTGCTCTGCAAATGCCAGCCATCATCATTTCCCAGGTGGCCTGCATGCCTCTCAACCTCCCACACCCTGGCCGTACCAAGCGCTCTCTTGCCTCTGGGCTTTCGCACACGTCCTGTCTTTTTCCTAGAATTCTTCCCCCCACCCACTTCTCTTCCTAGTTCAGTGTCCCTTGCCTTCCAGGTTCATCACCTCCTCCAGGAAGCCTTCTCTGGCTTGCCGGATTGGGTTGCGTGTCCTTCCTGTGAATGCTCAGAGCCTGTTAATTATTCTCCCGTCAAGGTGCTTCCATGACTGGGGGGCATTATCCATTGACATTGCTGCCTCTCTCACTAAACTGAGAGCACCGTGAGGGCTAGGATTGCATCTTGTCAACCTCTGTATCTTTCATGTCCAGGACCCAGAACAGAGCAGACATGAAGTAAAAGGGAGTTATAAAATGCCCAAATCTATTTGTTTTCAGCCAACATCTACTGGATATCTACAGTGTGCTGTACTGATCTCACAATTTCCACGTGTTAATTGCACACACCACCTCAATGAGGCAGGTGCTATTGTTATTCTCAGTTTACAGAACCACAGAGAGGTCAATTAACTTGCCTAAAGACACCCAGACCGTTGGGTTCCAGAGCCCACACTCTCAGGTACTAAACTATGTCTGCAAATGTCCAACATGCTGGCTAGGGGCTGGCCTCAAGCTACACACCCTCCCCCCGTGGGGCCCTTCTCTGTGGACCAGGGGCAGCCTTCCGGCTGTGTTGGAGGTGAGTCCAGGACAGGAAGATGGAGACCATCACGCCAACGCCTCTGAGGCATGTCCTCAAACCCGCTGCTCTAATTGTGTCAAGACACTGGGTGGGCACCAGAGTAAAGCTCTCATACGGCTCACACCCACACCTGGAAGAGGCATTGCCTCTCAGGATGCTTGGTGAAGAGGATTTCCAGCCTCCCTTGGGTCCTACTGTCTTGAATTTACTAAACCCCAAGGTCTTGCCAAAAATACCCATGTCATTTTGCCATTCATTCATTTATTCATTCATTCTCCAGTCATTTATGGAGCTCTTACTACATACCTGCCATGACGCAGAGGATTTTACAGACTTCCTCTTACCGCATACCCACAGCATTCCTGCAGGTGTTGCTGCCTTCACTTGGGGCTCAGGGGAGTTAGTGACCTGTCCAAGGTGACAGTAAGTGGGTCCGCTCCAGGTGTGCCCAACATTGAAACTTCCAGTGTCTAATAATGATTGAAGTGATGAATGCACAACATTGTGATTATACCAAATATCATTGTACACTTTGGATGAATTGTATGCTTTATTAATATGTACCAAAAAAAAAAAAAAAAAAAAACCTTCCAGTGAATGGGCAATTGAGAAAAATGAACCACTTATTATTCGTCAACTGGGGAGCCTTAGGGAGAGGTAGCACTGCCCATTCAGGTACATACTTGGTCGGCTGGGGGTGATTCTGTCATTCATTCATTCATTCATGAAACATTAAGGAGAATCTATTGTGCTCTAAGAACTCTGCCAGGGGGTGGCTTGTGGGGAAAGGGTACTAGGAGATACTGACCACGAGGTTCTCTCTAAGCATAGTGAGGCAGAGGGCATCTCGGATGGATGGTTCTTACATGCCCCTCCCTGCTGTGAGTTCTGGCAAACCCTCTCCTGCTTCGTCCATGCCATCTCTTCAGTCGGGAATGCTCTTCTCCTCCCTTCCCCCAACACCCTAGTTTACTGATCCTCTCTTATAATGTCAATTAATTAAATCACTCATCACACGTATCTGCGTTTTTCCAATAGATATTTACTAAGCACCCATGCTGTGTCAATCACTCATCCAGGATTTGTGGGTCCAGTGATGAATGAGACATGCAGGTTCCCTGACCTCAGGAAGCTTACATTCTAGTGGAAGAGATGGAAAAGAACAAAGTAAGGAAATAAGCTGAGTGCTGTGATGGGAAGAGATGGAGGTGGGGCAGAGGGGCCCCACTTTTGGTGGAGGTGTTGGAGAGTCATTTGAGCTGAAGTAGGAGGGGCCAGCCCCTGTCATGAGCCAAGGGAAGAGTGTCTCAGAGAGAGAGGGAACAGCAAGTTCAGGGAACCTATAAAGGAAGGAGCTGGGAGGGTTTTCATAAGTGCAGCAGGTAGAATTCATTAACCCCATTCTAAAGAGAATTAAGCAGCCTTCCATCTGTGTTCCTGCAGCCTCGTGCTTCCTTCTGTGGAAGCTTGTGCCATATGGTAATTACCAATTGATGGCTCTGTCTCTCCCAGGGAACTGAGAGTGCTTTTAGGTCAGGGACCATCTGTAACATGCAGTTAATAATAGTAGAAACTTTACAAACCTCATGGGGTAGCTGGAAAAAAGAGATAATGCATGCAAAGTCTTTGGCACTGGCTCTGGAGCTGTAAATGCTCAGTTGGTGTTAACCATTATTATTGATAGTTTTGACAGTATCCTAGTCCCCACACAGTCCCCACGGAGAAAGGGACTGGGCAATGTTGAAGAATGCCCACCGATGGGGGAAACAGGTGAGCTGGTCCAAATAGCAAAGTCCTGAGGCTCTCCATAGGTGGCCACTGGCTGGCTAGGGGTTTCTGCTTCACAGAAAATGTGGCTACTATGAATCCCAGCCCACAAACTTAGTGCAAGAAACATAACTTCATTCTCTATCATTTATATTCCTTTCTATTTTTAGCCCCCAAGCCAGGGTGGCAGACACTTAATCAAGTGTTCTCCCACTTTTTTCTCATGTGATATGTAAGTTCTGGAGGACTTAACTTCTATAACGACATCCAGGATCTGGCTCCTCTGGTCTTGGACAATATTCACTCCTGACACAGGATTCTACCTGAGTGGCCCCTGGTTATCTGTCAGCATGGATCATCTGTTCATTCAATAAATATTCCTTAATCATATAATGAGTGTCAGGCACTGTCCTAGGTGCTGGGAAGGCAGACATTAAAGAGACAGATAACGTCCCTGCTCTTGAAGCTTGCATTCTAAGAGGATGGGGAGCAGAAACTGAAAATAATCAAGTGATTAGATATATCAGGGCTACGTAGAAAAATAAAGCAGGGTTACAGGATGAAGAGGATGATTTTAGGTGAGGTGTCCAGGTGGCATTTGAGCCAAAAGTTGGACGAATGAAAGGAGTAAGCCCCATGTGCAAAGGCCCTGATGTGGAGTGTGAGCCTGGTGTGTTGGAAGAACAGCCAGGAGGCCAGGGTGGCTGGTGCAGAGTGAGCGACAGGGGAGGCCTGGGAGAGGAGGTCTGGGACATGGACCAGTGAGGCCTTGTAGATTCACGGAGGGAATTTGCACTTTATACTGAGTTAGATGAGAAGTCCTGGAGGATTCTGAGCAGAGGAGGCGTGCCATGGTCTAATGTGTGTCTTGAAAGGATGACTCTGACTGCTCTAGGCAGGAAAACTGCAGCAGGGTAGGGGGGAAGTATGTTAGAGGCTACTGCAGCAGTCCAGGTGAGACCGGGGGCGGCCGGGTCCAGGCTGTGAAGCTGGTGAGAAGTGCCCAAGGAGAAGGAGCAGGACTAGTGGAAAACAAGCCATGCGTGCACGTTGTGAAGGACGAGCCCAGGACTTGCTGGGTGGGATGTGGAATATGTGAGAGCAAGAGAGAAGGCATGGGAGAGGAAGAGAGAGAGGGAGGAAAGAGAAGGACGGATAAAGGAAAAAGAGAGAGGGAGAGAGGAAGTGAGGGACGAGGGAGAGGGAAGTGTGAGACAGAGGCAGAGAGAGGGAGAGAGAGAGAAGGGCGGGGGAAATGCTTCCTAGGAGTTGGGTGGGAGGAATCGGAGGAAATCCCGCAAGTTGGGGGAAGACCCCAAGGACACCAGGATCATGCACTGGGGGGTCCCTAACTCCCTTTCCGGTGTGCTGAGGGTCTCTGCTGAATACCTGACTCTCAGAAGTCATCCCGTTGCTCCTGTAGCAAAGTCTTGTTTCTGAGACTCACTGTACGTGAACATCTTGGTTTCTTTCACCTCCCCTGGGATCCCTGTGGGAAGCACGGGGCAGGTCAGTCTCTGCTCTGGGACCCCACAAACCCCTTGGGGATCTTACCACCTTCCTGGGGCTCAGCCTGGAGCAGAGATGGGACTCTTCCTTTGGGACTCACCAGTAGGTCTCGATTGTCCTCTAACATCCTCTGCTGTCCAGTGTGGAGACGAGGGTTCTGATCTGAGGGGTGGAGGCTATTCAGGAAGGGGAGGTCTTATTCCTACAGCCTCATGTTTTTTTTCGGAAATATTTTGTCTG